>NC_041315.1:8785671-8804856 GCF_004329235.1 Podarcis muralis | reverse complement strand
GAGTGGATCCTGGATTTGATGTGGCCCCGCTGTGGGTTAAACCACAGAGCCTAGGGCTTGCCGATCAGAAGGTCGGCGGTTTGAATCCCCGCAACGGGGTGAGCTCCCGTTGCTCAGTCCCTGCTCCTGCCAAACTAGCAGTTCGAAAGCACGTCAAAGTGCAAGTAGATAAATAGGTACCGCTCTGGCAGGAAGGTAAATGGTGTTTCCGTGCACTGCTCTGGTATCACCAGAAGTGGCTTAGTCATGCTGGCCACATGACCCGGAAGCTGTACACCGGCTCCCTCGGCCAAATAAAGCGAGATTGAGCCGGCCGTGAAACCCCAGAGTCGTCCACGACTGGACCTAATGGTCAGCGGTCCCTTTACCTATGAGCCCGAAAAAGCAAGGCCTGGGGCCCGCTGAAGCTCTGCTCCTTGCCCTCGATGACGACTTGTCCAATGTCAACACTGCTTTTGCAATCCAAGGCACGAAGCAAAAGCAGGAGATTTTCCTGGATCCCTGATGAGCTGTGCTTGACCTGATGGCTCACCGGTTGTATAAAGTTACAGAACCATCAGGGCTAGGAGCCATCAATAGCTCTCTCTTCCTCCGTGAATTTCTCTCACCCTCTTTCAAAGCCCTCCAAGTTGGGGGCCATTACTGCCCTTCTGCATTTGCAGGTAGCCGCACCACCAGAGTTAATGTTTTGTACGGGAATTGCACAACGCAGTCCTTCGCCCGACAGCGCGCCACAACTCACCCATGATGTATAGCTAGCCGAACAAACCCCTTCCGGTTTGCCAACAGCAGAGTACAAGCCCCTGGCCGGGCATCCAGAGCTTCTTGGGCTCCTCCCACAGCGATGGTGAGGACATTCCCTCCTCCTGACCTCTGTAGGATGTTGGCAGCCGTTTCCTTGTCAGATGGGACTAAACCTGGGTATGAAATGCAGGAGAAGTGAGAGTAAGCTCCCTGAAAACCATCAGTAGGTTGACCCATACATAGTAGGACTTCCTGCTTGGTCCAGTCACGCGGTCGGAGGTGGGCCTGACCGCCAGGCGGAGGGAGGGGGCTGGCCGAATTCGTGGGAGATGCTTGGATCTTTGTCACCAGGAATAATAATAATAATAATAATAATAATAATAATAATAATAATAATTTATTTGTACCCCGCCCATCTGGCTGGGTTTCCCCAGCCACCCTGGGCGGCTTCCGACAAGGATTAAAAATACAGTGGTACCTCAGGTTACATACGCTTCAGGTTAAATACGCTTCAGGTTACACATTCCGCTAACCCAGAAATAGTACCTCGGGTTAAGAACTTTGCTTCAGGATGAGAACAGAAATTGTGCTCTGGTGGCGCGGCAACTGCAGGAGGCCCCATTACCTAAAGTGGTGCTTCAGGTTAAGAAAATTTCAGGTTAAGAACAGACCTCCGGAACGAATTTAGTACTTAACCCAAGGTACCACTGTAGTGTTATTAATAGTACTATTATTTTGCAAATGCCTTTGCGGGACATCTTCAGGAGAATAATAATAATAATAATAATAATAATAATAATAATAATAATAATAATAATTTTTATTTATACCCCTCCCTCCCCAGCCAAGACCGGGCTCAGGGTGGCTAACACCAGGTATAAAAACATGATTAAAATACAACATTAAAATGCAGCCTCATTTCAGTAGAAACTCAAATCAAAAACTTTCGGGGGATGAAAACGTCAAATCTTCACCAAGGCCGACTATCCAGACTGGTCCTACGTGGGCCAGAAAAAAGCCAGGGAAGTCCCCAAATAGGAGTTCCATCACAGGAGGCGAAAGGGAAAAGGAAAGAGGGAATCAAATAGATTCCAAGCCAATGGGCAGGTGGAACAACTCTGTCTTACAGGCCCTGCGGAAAGAAATCAGATCCCACAGGGCCCTGGTCTCATAAGATAGAGCGTGTTGAAAAGGCCCTGGCTCTGGTAGAGGCTAAGGGGTAAGGCGTAAACCTTACACAAGCCCAGAGATGGGTCCATAAGATGGTTAGATGGTGCCTTCTTCCAGCAACCCCTGCAGCCAAGCTGGTGCCAAATGTATTGCTTGCCTTTCCTTTGAACCACATCAGTGAGACCAAGGGGAAGGGGTCTTGTCGTCTGGGCAGCCCAGGATCTACAGACACAGTGCCCAGGCTTGCACCCCGAGTAATTTCAGTGCTGCAAAAATCATGCAGGAGGCAGCAGTTACAAGCTACTGGTCTCTGCGGTCATAGCAAGGCCCGTATTCTCCAGGAGTTTGACTTAACCCCTGGAAGCACACTCCATTGTCTCTCAGGGCAGATGGATGCCAAGACACTCTTTTTGCAAAACTCTTTGTGTGCAAAACGTGTAAGGCCTTGTGGTGCCTCAGTTTACCTAATGGAAAGCCTCCTGGGTGCAGGGGTAGAGGACCTGTGGCTCTTCAGATACTGGTGGACTCCCATCATCGCTTGGACTACTGCAATGCACCTACGTGGGGCTACCTTTGAAGGTGACCCAGAAGCTACAACTAATCCAGAATGCGGCAGCCAGACGGGTGACTGGGAGTGGCTGCCGAGACCAAATAACACCGGTACCGAAAGACCTGCATTGGCTCCCAGGACGTTTCTGAGCACAATTCAAAGTGTTGGTGCTGACCTTTAAAGCCCTAAACGGCCTCGGCCCAGTATACCTGAAGAAGCGTCTACACCCCCGTCGTTCAGCCTGGACATTGAGGTCCAGCTCTGACGGCCTTCTGGAGGTTCCCTCCCTGTAAGAAGTGAGGTTACAGGGAACCAGGCAGAGGGCCTTCTCAGTAGTGGCACCCGTCCTGTGGAACGCCCTCCCATCAGATGTCAAGGAAATAAACAACTACCTGACTTTTAGAAGACATCTGAAGGCAGCCCTGTTTAGGGAAGTTTTTAATATTTGATGTTTTACCGTTGGAAGCCGTTTTGTTGGAAGCCGCCCAGAGTGGCTGGGGAGGCCTGGCCAGATGGGAGGGGTATAAGTAATAAGTTGGTTGTTTGTTTGTTGTTGCTGCTGCTGCTGCTGCTGCTAACAGCTATGCTGGATGGAGCTTGGGGAGGATGGGAGTCCAATGACATCTGAAAGGTCACAGCTACTGCATCTGGTATGCCCCGCGGAGGACTTTATGGTCCATAAATGACAACACCTTGGAGCGCCTTTTCAGCGCTGGCCCCGACTTGGTGGAACGCTCTATCCCAAGAGACTAGGGCCCTGCAGGACTTGACATCTTTCTGCAGGGCCTGCAAGACAGAGCTGTTCCGCCTGGCCTTTGGTTTGGACTCAGTCTGACCCTTATGTTTCCCTCCCCTTATGGTTTTGATCTATGGGCTACTATTAAAATGAGGCTGCATTTTGAATTATATTTTAACCTGTATTTTAAATTGTTTGGTTTTTTTAATTGTAATTTTACTGGTGTTAGCTGCCCTGAGCCCGGCTCTGGCCGGGGAGGGCAGGATATAAATAAAATTTTATTATTATTACTGGGTGCAGGGAGTTTACAAAAGCACAGACTCTCTCTCTCTCTCTCTCTCTCTCTCTCTCTCTCTCCCTTATTGCACCAGCCAGACACTGGCTTGTATCAACCGCCCTGTGCACCGCAGCTCTTCTTACCTCCACTCATCAGATAGTCACGGAAAAAAGGGAATCTGAACCAGAGGTTCAGCATCATCATATGAGGGGTCAGTCCTGGGAAGATCTTGGAAAACCCAGTTGCCTCCGTGCAGAAATTGAGGAAGGCCCCAGCCACCAGGACTCCATGGGGGTGGAAGCCAAAGATGTAGTTCTTTGTAGGGTCCAGTTCCACTGTCTTCACCAGCTGTAAGAAGACCAAAGTCATTTAGGGCTCCTGCAGGACTCACCTTCTGAACTGGGAGCATGAGAGAACAGAGCAAGACCATTTACCGTATTTTTCGCTCTATAAGACGCACCAGACCACAAGACGCACCTAGTTTTTGGAGGAGGAAAACAAGGGAAAAAAATATTCTGAATCTCAGGAGCCAGAACAGCAAGAGGGATCGCTGCACAGTGAAAGCAGGAATCCCTCTTGCTGTTCTGGCTTCTGGGATAGCTGCGCAGCCTGCATTCGCTCCATAAGACGCACACACATTTCCCCTTACTTTTTAGGAGGGAAAAAGTGAGTCTTATAGAGCAAAAAATACGGTATTTTCTTTTTTCTTTTTTCTCAGTAAAAAGCACATTACTTCCCCAAATGCATCATGGGAACTGTAGTTTCCCTCACACAGAGCTATAATTCTCAGCAACAAACTGCAGTTCCTAGGATTCTTTGTGGTGTGTCATGTGAGAGATACATACATACATACATACATACATACATACATACATATATGTATATATATATATTTCTAATCCACATTTCAAAATATTCATTTAAACAACCTTAAATCACTGACTTCCCTTCTTCTCTTTCCATGGTTCATTTTGCATGCCATACAACCCTGCATATTTTACATGAATATTTACATTCAGTATTCCATTGTTGCATCCATCCAAACTTATTTACCACTGTTGAATTCATCTTAATGCCACTAGCATTTTTAAATGAACACAATTTCACCCATATATTCAGTAAACATTTTCCAGCCTTCTTTAAATGTACATTCTTCTTGTTCTCTTATTCTATACGTTAAATCTGCAAGCTGCGCATATTCCATCAGTTTTAAGTTGCATTCTTCTTTGGGTTGGGACCTCGCTCGTTTTCCATTTTGGGGCTAGCAAAACACGGACTGCAGTAGCGGAGCAAGAGAATTTCTAGAGAACTGAGGACCGATTTGCACAGTCATTGTGCTACCACAAGCTTTCTTTTTCTTTTTCAGGCACCCTGAAGCCTCCTACCCCTCGGAGTCTGCTTCAGCTACAGTTATTGCCTTGGTACACTAGAATCGTAGTATCATAGAACTGTAGAGCTGGAAGGGACCCCCAAAGTTCATCTAGTCCAACCCCCTGCAATGCAGGAATCCCGCCCACAGCCATCATTGGGTGGGCTAGAACCGCCAACCTGTTGCGATATTCCGTTCAACTTTAAGAACAGACGTGTGGAATTGTTGTGTGTCACATGGAGAAGAAGAAGAGTTTGAATTTGATATCCCGCTTTATCACTACCTGAAGGAGTCTCAAAGCGGCTCACAACCTCCTTTCCCTTCCTCCCCCACAACAAACACCCTGTGAGGTGAGTGGGGCTGAGAGACTTCAAAGAAGTGTGACTGGCCAAGGTCACCCAGCAGCTGCATGTGGAGGAGCAGGGAAGCGAACCCGGTTCACCAGATTATGAGTCCACTGCTCTTATCCACTACACCATGCTGGCTCATGCCTGTTTACACTCCAGCACAACTTGCTGGGAACTTCTGTTTGTGTATAGTTTTTGCTTTTGCCGTCTTGCTTTGGACACGAAGGTGGTTGGACATGTTTTCCTTGTGTCCTGATGTATGCTGAATAAGGGACGCAGGTGGCGCTGTGGGTTAACCACAGAGCCTAGGACTTGCTGATCAGAAGGTCGGCGGTTCGAATCCCCGCGATGGGGTGAGCTCCCGTTGCTCGGTCCCTGCTCCTGCCAACCTAGCAGTTCAAAAGCACATCAAAGTGCAAGTAGATAAATAGGTACCGCTCCAGCGGGGAAGGTAAACAGCATTTCCGTGCGCTGCTCTGGTTCGCCAGAAGCAGCTTAGTCATGCAGGCACATGACCCGGAAGCTGTACGCTGGCTCCCTCGGCCAATAAAGCGAGATGAGCGCCACAACCCAAGTCGGCCACGACTGGACCTAATGGTCAGGGGTCCCTTTACCTTTACCTTTTAAATATGCTCACACAACTTCTCCTGCTACTTCTGTTGTGTAGCATTTACTCCGCTGAGTAGTGTGCCCCAGCTTCTGTAGTTCGGGTTTCAGATGTTGCACCAAGGACTGGAGATCGCCCAGCACACCGGCTGGTGGGCTAGAGCCAGCTGGGGGCCTGCCAATTGCCCCCGTTTCCTTGGTTGCATGCCAACACAACCATCTGGTTAATAGCCAATGCACTGCCCCATTGTGCCACAACCGCCATTCAGAGAGCTCACCCCAGAGATTGTTTAATGGTTTTCTGACCGTAGGGGGACAGCTCCTCTCCGCCCCGAATTAAAATCAGAAGCACACTTTGCTCTAGCCGCAGAAAAGGTTGGTGTTTAGATAGTGTGGGAGTTTGAGCTGCCTGCTTGCTGTAAGGAAACTTCCTGTTCCTGGCAAGAAAGGGGACCATTGGCTACCTGAGGTGGTGAGTCAGAAATGAAAAGGATGCTTAAAATAACCTTTGTAGACATCAGAGAGGACTTGTTGACTTGCCATTTATAAACTCTATTTTTGGAACGAAGCCCAGTGCCTTTAATGAGAACTTGGTGAACAAAGGACAGATAAGAGGACTGAATCCTCTATAATTGGATAGAATATATAAAAAATAGAAAATTGTCCAGTAGCACCTTAAAGGTAAAGGGACCCCTGACCATTAGGTCCAGTCATGCCCGACTCTGGGGTTGCGGCGCTCATCTCGCTTTATTGGCCAAGAGAGCCGGCGTACAGCATCCAGGTCATGTGGCCAGCAGGACTAAGCCACTTCTGGTGAACCAGAGCAGTGCACAGAAATGCCGTTTACCTTCCCACTGGAGTGGTACCTATTTATCTACGTGCATTTTGACATGCTTTCGAACTGCTAGGTTGGCAGGGACTGAGCAATGGGAGCTCACCCCGTCACAGGGATTCGAACCGCCGACCTTCTGATCGGCAAGCCCTAGGCTCTGTGGTTTAGACCACAGCGCCACCCGCATCCACGTAGCACCTTAGAGACCAACTAAGTTTGTTCTTGGTATAAGCTTTCGTGTGCATGCACACTTCTTCAGATTTTTTTTATATATTTTGACTGCGTCAGACCAACACGGCTACCTACCGGACAGATAATAATATGGGGGACCGGACGCCTCCTGTGTGTTAACAATATAAAAACTTTGCTACAGAAGATGTGAGCCACAGAAACAACGACTGATCAGACTGAGAATAAGGATGGATAATATTAGTTTTGAATTGGAAAAATAGCCAAAAATGCAGAGACATGAATGAGGATGATTATCTCTAGACATCTGGACATCCCAAAAATCTTTATAATTGGAATATATAATTGGTATTGTTATTATTGTAATTGGCTGATTTGATTTGACTGATTTGATATTCTGCTCTGGTCAGACCTCACCTGGAGTACTGTGTCCAGTTCTGGGCACCACAGTTCAAGAAGGACACTGACCAACTGGAACGTGTCCAGAGGAGGGCAACCAAAATGGTCAAAGGCCTGGAAACGATGCCTTATGAGGAACGGCTAAGGGAGCTGGGCATGTTTAGCCTGGAGAAGAGGAGGTTAAGGGGTGAGATGATAGCCATGTTCAAATATATAAAAGGATGTCATATAGAGAAGGGAGAAAGGTTGTTTTCTGTTGCTCCAGAGAAGCGGACACGGAGCAATGGATCCAAACTACAAGAAAGAAGATTCCACCTAAACATTAGGAAGAACTTCCTGACAGTAAGAGCTGTTCGACAGTGGGATTTGCTGCCAAGGAGTGTGGTGGAGTCTCCTTCTTTGGAGGTCTTTAAGCAGAGGCTTGACAACCATATGTCAGGAGTGCTCTGGTGGTGTTTCCTGCTTGGCAGGGGGTTGGACTCGATGGCCCTTGTGGTCTATCCCAACTCTATGATTCTATGATTCTATTCTATGGTTTAATTTGTCATTAATTGGAAGATTGTTGTTGAAAATGAATAAAAATTTAACAAAAAATAACCTTTGTAAAAATAAAAAAAACATCTATCATAAAGACACTGCAGTCTCTCTTGTGACAGGGACCCTGAGCAAGCCTCAGGAACCCCAGAAATCTCGCACCGCTCAGAGATTGGGGTGGCAATAGGAGACGGCATTTTACCCAGTCAAACTATTGGATCTATGGGGCTCAGTCAAGACTTATTGGCAATGGATTGATATATGGAGGACAAAAAACCCCTTAGGTAAAGAAGGAACTTTCTTTTCTGAGGCCCATTTGTCATGGACAAGAATCGGCAAATATGGACAACTAGAGGGCTGGCACCTAAGACTAGAAAAGTGGAAATCTGCCCAAAAACCTGCTCCGACCATAACGCTTTGAAAGTGGAATTGAGACTTACTCCAACCGGTTCCTTCAGATGGAAAATGAATGACACCTTACTAAGAGATCAGGAGGTTGTGAAGAAGGCCCAAAAAACTTTAAAAGATTATTTTGAAATAAATTTGAATACTACGGTAGAAAAAAGAACGATCTGGGACGCAAGTAAAGCAGTTATGAGAGGGTTTCTGATACAACAAAATACGATCAAGAAAAGACTCTGGAATGGAAAAAAGGAGAAGATCTTGGAGAAAATAAGAGGAGAGAAAAAATTGAGAACTAATCCAAAATCGAAGGAGGTGCTGAGAGAAATCAAATTCCATCAAGCACAATATTCGAAATTGATAAATCAAGAGGTTGAATGGAAAATTAAACAAATGAAGCAAAGATCATTTGAATCAGCAAATAAATGTGGAAAACTGCTAGCATGGCAGTTGAAAAAGAGACAAAAATTGAATACAGTTACAAATCTAGAGATTGAAGGAGAATTGTTCAGAAACCAGAAGAAATCAGAAAGTGTTTCCAGAGATATTTCAAAGAACTTTATGCACAGGGGCCACAGAAAGAGTTTGAGATAGACCAATTTTTAAAAACTAATGGATTACCAAAAGTAACTCAGGAAAAGAGAACAATCCTGAACTGTAAAATAACGCAACAGGAAATTGAAGGTGCCATTCAGAATATGCAACTAGGCAAATCTCCAGGCCCTGATGGACTTACCTCCAAATATTATAAGACTTTGAAAGACTATTTGATACAACCTTTGATGGAGGTATGCAACCAGATTATGGAGGGGAAGAAGGCACCGGAGTCGTGGAAAGAAGCCTTCATCACATTGATTCCTAAAGTGGAAACTGAAAAGACTCAACTTAAGAACTACCGTCCCATCTCACTCCTAAATGTGGATTACAACCGCGTCGGCTGCGAGGGAGAAAAGGGGCGAGCCCAGGGCTGCCCCGACCTTAAGTGGCCTCTAGTAGGCCCGCCCCGCCGCCAGCCGATTGGCTGGCGCTGCGGGGGATGAGGATGTGACTCAAGGGAATCCCCAGGATCCTGCGAGGCTGGCGACAGCCCCGCGGGAATGTGGGCGGGGTCATGAGCCCGCAACCCCCCCTCCTCCTGAAGCTCGGTAGTGGAATTACAAATTTTTTGCAGACATTCTGGCAAGTAGATTTAAAAAAGTTTTGAATGAAGTAATTCACAAGGACCAGGCTGGCTTTCTCCCTGGTAGACATTTGTTTGATAACACCAGGAACATTATTGATATTTTTGGAACTTTTACAAACAAATATTAATAGGAGAGCGGTGTTAATTTTTATTGATGCGGAGAAAGCCTTTGATAACATTTCTTGGATGTTTATGAAGAAAAATTTGGAAGGGATGGGAGTGGGACGGGGTTTGAAAATGGAATACAAGCAATCTACACAGAGCAAAAAGCTAAATTGATAGTGAACAATGTGGTGACAGAGGAGTTTAAAATTGAAAAAGGGACACGACAGGGGTGCCCTCTATCTCCTCTTTTATTTATCTCAGTCCTGGAGGTGCTGTTGAATATGATCAGGGAGGACCGGTTGGTACAAGGAATAGAGGTCGGAGTGAAACAATATAAATTGAAAGCTTTTGCAGATGATTTAGTTTTAACACTACAGGAGCCAGTATCTAGTACAAAAAGAGTTTTAGAACTGATTCATGAATTTGGTCGGGTGGCGGGATTTAAGTTGAACAAGCAAAAGACCAAGGTTTTGGCCAAAAACTTGACACCTACAGAAACAGAGGGGTTCCAGAAAGAAACAGAATTAAGTGTTGTTAAAAAAGTGAAATACCTAGGGGTTCATTTGACTGTAAAAAATTTGAACCTATTTAAAGACAATTATGAAAAATGTTGGTCGGAAATTAAGAAGGATTTGGAAATTTGGTCAAGATTGAAACTTTCCTTGTTGGGCAGAATTGCAGCTATAAAGATGAATGTATTGCCGAAAATGTTATTTTTGTTTCAAGCCCTACAGATCGTGGACAGAGTGGAATGTTTTGGAAAGTGGCAGAAGGATATATCTAAGTTTGTCTGGCAGGGCAAAAAGCCCCGAATAAAGTTTAAAATATTAACTGATTCGAAAGAAAGAGGGGGGTTTGCCCTGCCGGACCTGAGGTTGTATTATGAATCTGCAGCCTTCTGCTGGCTGAAGGATTGGTTTCTGTTGGAGAACACTGATGTCCTGGATCTGGAAGGGTTTGATAATGCTTTTGGTTGGCATGCATATCTGTGGTACGACAAGGTCAAAGTTCATAAACTGTTTTAAAAACCATATTGTCAGAAGAGCAATTTTTGCGGTCTGGTCGAAATATAAAGACTTATTGGAGGGCAAGACCCCGAGGTGGCTATCACCGGTGGAGGCCAAAGGCTCGGAAAAGACCCAACATGGAGGCCTACTGGCCAAAATATTGGGAAATAATTGAAAAAATTGGAGACAATTGGAGGTTGCAGAGCCAAGACAAAGTAAAAAATAAGGTGCGGGATTGGTTAACATTATGCTCAAATTCAAGAGGTTTTTAAAATGGACAAAAAAGTTGGTTTCCAGGTGGAAAAATCGAAATTAGAGACGGAACTGTTAGAACCAAAAAACTAAGACACTTTCGAAAATGTATAACTTGCTGCTTAAATGGAATACACAGGAGGAGACAGTCAAATCTGCCATGATAAAATGGGCACAGGATATTGGACATAAGATTATGTTTGAAGACTGGGAAAGGTTATGGAACACCGGAATGAAGTTTACGGCATGTAATGCCTTGAAAGAAAACATTATGAAAATGATATACATGACCCCAGTCAAGTTAGCTAAGATATATCACCTGTCTGATAATAAATGCTGGAAATGTAAGGAGGCAGAAGGGACATTCTTTCATCTTTGGTGGACCTGCCCAAAAGTGAAGGCCTACTGGGAAGTGATCTATAATGAGTTAAAAAAGGTATTTAGGTATACCTTTCCCAAGAAACCAGAGGCCTTCCTATTGGGCATGGTGGACCAGAAGGTGTCAAAGAAGGACAGAACTTTGTTTATGTATGCTACCACAGCAGCAAGAATTCTTATTGCAAAGCACTGGAAGACCCAAGATTTACCCACGCTGGAGGAGTGGCAGACGCAGTTGATGGACTATATGGAACTGGCTGAAATGACTGGCAGAATCCGAGATTTGGGCGAGGAAACAATGGAAGAGGACTGGAAAAAATTTAAGGGACTATTTGCAAAAACATTATAAGTTGTACGAATGTTAAGAATACGCACGACTAGGAAATTTTTGCTTTAGCAACTTGATTAGGTAAATTGAAAACTAAGTGACAAGAAAAAAGAGGTGGTAACATGAAACAATTTTATTATGTTTATTCTAAATGTACAAAAATTGGGATACAATACTGTGAATCTAGAAACATAGTAACTGAAAGACACAGTAAGTTATGAAATAAGGTAACAAATTGCTGAGACTTTTATTGCAAAGAACGCAGAGTCTGGAGGATGTGGGGAAGTCTATTTGGAATAATGGGAAAAGTATTGAAAATTGGTTTGTAACAACTTTTTCTCTTTCTTTCTTGCCTTCTTTCTTTCTTCTTTTCTCTTTCTTTCTATTTTGCGTTCATGGCTCTAAGAAAAGAAAATCAATAAAATATTTTTTTTTTAAAAAAAGACTTATTGGCAATGGCTCTCCAGGGTTTCAGAGCAGGATCGGAATCTTGCTGATCTGCTGCAAACCACCCCAAGATCTACTCAGGGATCGCATTTCCCCATCTATGCTCGCTCTACCTCCTCCATCTATAGAGCTGGCATCTTGACAGATGCCACAGTTCCACAACGGTATGAAATCAATCTTTTAGCGTTGCAGCTGCTACACTTCGGAACTCCCTGCCTATTGAAATCAAGCAGGTATAATCTTCCTGGTGCCAGCTAAAAAACATTTTAGTTTAAGCAAGCCTGCCCACACATGTAGCAGTTGCACATGTCGCTAATTCGTTTTTAGTTTATTGTAACGTTTTCAGCTGCGTTTTATTGACAATTCCCAAGTTTTGCTTGCAAAACCCCTCTGGGGTTTTATGACAACCAAGCAGTGTATAAATGTTGTTGAATCAATGAACTTTAAAACCAATAAATGCCATCAGGTCCTGATTTACATTTTGCCCAACTCCGGGAGCAGATTCCAGGGTTAGATGGGGAGACTCTCCTTTATTTCCCATTAAGACATTTCCCTTTTGGGCACTGATTTCTTGGAACAAGCTAGAGGGAGGGTGGCTGAGTTAGATAACCTAACAGCTTCCCCTTGTCTTATTTCTAAGAATCTCCCTCTGCCTGGAGCTCATTTATCCGCAACAACATCAGGCGCTCTCAGATCTCAGTGGCCGATGACTGGTTTCCCTTGTCCATCTTCCTGATTAATGAGACTTTTACAGATCAAAGAGACTTTTACAG
This sequence comes from Podarcis muralis, assembly GCF_004329235.1. Lineage (NCBI taxonomy): Eukaryota > Metazoa > Chordata > Lepidosauria > Squamata > Lacertidae > Podarcis > Podarcis muralis. Next base: position 8,792,228 of record NC_041315.1, on the reverse strand, counting down.
AGCCCAGGCTGTGAGCTTTTGTGCCTAGACCATCACCACGGCTGTTTGCTTTTCCTTACAGAGTCATTTCAGTGAGAGCAGGATGAGGAGGGAATTTTCTCTGGTTTTTCAATGTCCCCAGGCTGGAACATCTGGTTTCATGCTTGGGTACCCTTCTTCTCCACCAATGTCTCCAGTGGAGTCTGGTCCAGTGGGGCAAATGGGACTCAGCCTTCCCTCCACCAACTGAATTGTATAATTGTTTAGTTGGATGGGAACCCCAAGCGCCATCCAGCCCAACCCCACACACAATGCAGGAATCCCAGCTAAGGAATCCCCTGAGCATCCAATCTCTGTTCAGAAAGCTGCAAGGAAGGAGAACCATAGCTGTCAACCGTCCCTTATTTGGTGGGAATGTCCCTTATCCCAGCGCTGGGACCCGCTGCTGTCCCTTATTGATGATGTCCCTTAAATTTCCCAGGTTTCAAAGGAAGCAGCTCCTCTCCCTCCCTCCCTGCCGGCCAGGAAGGAGGGAGGCTCCAACTGTGTTGCTTGGCTGCGTTGCTCACCCAATAAGGAGTCTAAGAACGACTGGGGGGTGGAGCTTGCATGCCTTGTGCCAATCAAATCGGCCGTGTTGCCTGGGGACTCGCCTTTGCTCAGCGCTTCCCAGCAGAGAGGTGACGGTGGTTTCCCTTGCTGCATCCCCTTTGCCGGGTTGCTGTGCTGTGGGAACCACCGCTTGAGGCTTTGTTAGGCTGCTGGCTGGGCTTTCTGCCTTTGGCTTGGAGGGGCTCAGAAGTTGAACATACCTGTGCTCTGAAAATCCCTTATTTTTGTGGGAATGTTCTGGGGTGCAGGAGAGGATATATTGTGAGATTATATCCTAATCCAACTTGTGCTAACAAGTTCCCAAAATATCAGCAGAGTTTATATACATTCCCCTTTAGTACGCAACGGTAACGTGTGCACAGGTTCGCTAGAACCTCTATAATAATTACCCTGGTAATTTCCCCTTTAGTTCCCTCTTAAAATACAAGACACGACACAGTCTTCATAAAAGTATAAAGAGTTTACTCACGTCCTGTTCACAATGTGATCCCAGACGGCAGACAGGCTTAAAAAGGTTACATAGATTTAGGATCTATCTCATAGCAAGATAGGCCTTATCTCCTCTCTTGGCTGGGAGCCAAGAGGGCATCCTTAGGTGTTTCCTCGTCGAAGGAAAATGGCAGAGAGATAGAGATGGCTGCCTGCCCTGTGCTTTTTGTCATCACCTGCACAGGTGAGGCCACACCCACCTCTAGTCACATGTGGAGGAAGTCCGTCCCCAGGAAGTTTACCTGCTTGCTGGACAGACATCCCCACCATGTTCTAACATGTACACTCTAGGAATGTTGTCATTGACTGCTCCTGTGTTTACATCCCCAATTTTGGCTGCTGATCCCTTATTTTCGAGGCTGCTGGTCCCTTATTTTCAAATCTGTAAGTTGACAGCTATGAGGAGAACCCATCACTTAGGCTAAAGGGCTGGAAAAATCAACAACTAAATCACCTGAAAAGAACACTCCCAGTGCAGAGGCGGATGGGGAAAGAGCTCTACTTAAGAAACCGGTTGGAAGAGGAAGGCTTTCAGCAGGCGCCGAAAAGACAACACAGACGGCACCTGCCTAATATTCATGGGGAGGGGAGTTCCAAAGGGTAGACGCCACTGTCAGGAGCTCAGCCTACACTCGAGTAGGACCCTGGCAGAGACACATGCCTGACTGGCATGTTCCCTCCCTCCTGGTTGATCGTTCAGGAGCTTCAAAAGCTTTTTTCTGACTGAACATGACAGCGACTGATGCCAACAGACACTGGCACACTTAGGGATCTGCACAGTCTTCACAGCTTTGCATAACAGACCTCAGCAACTCAGCATTTTGGCTAATCTACTTTATTTACATATAAACACACACGGAGCACTGCAACATGGCTCCCTCTCTCTAGCATCAGACAGCAAAGAGAGAAAGAACAAAGGACAATAGTCCCATTTCATGGAACACAGTAACACAAACATCCTGTCTCCGTCACTTCCCACTCTGTGGAGTCAAAACATATACCATCATGTGATAGACAACAATCCCATGACTGCAATCACGGAGGAGGAATTCTAACAGCCACCGCACTAAAGGCCTGGTTCCTATATTGTGTGGAACTAGGGCTGAGTTAACCATTAACCATTCAGCAAAATAAGCATGTGCTTAGGGCATCAAGGGAAGGGGGCATCACAAAAAAATTCCATTCCCAGATTTACCATGGGCCACATGTGCTGCTGAGCAAACACAAGCATTATTACAGCCCTTATAGAAGAAAGAAGCCTCCACCAAAGAAGTAAACAAGATTGGTAAAATATATTATTGAACTATGCAGCATAATTCAGTTATTTGAAACCCAAGAAAGAGCACTTTTTTTTAATGAAACGGGGGAAATGTTAAAAAACCAGAAGCTTTTCTATTAGGAATTACAGGTAACGGCATTCCAAAGGAACAGAAGGGACTTGTTATGTATGTGACAACAGCCACATGGATGCTACTAGCCCAGAGATGGAAAGAAGAAAGAGGAATGGCAAACTGATGGACTAATAATAATAATAATAATAATAATAATAATAATAATAATTTATTTGTACCCCGCCCATCTGGCTGGGTTTCCCCAGCCACTCTGGGCGGCTTCCAACAAAGATAAAAAATACAGTGGTACCTGGGGTTACATACGCTTCAGGTTACATACGCTTCAGGTTACACACTCCGCTAATCCAGAAATAGTGCTTCAGGTTAAGAACTTTGCTTCAGGATAAGAACAGAAACCGGGCTCCGGCGGCGCGGCGGCAGCAGGAGGCCCCATTAGCTAAAGTGGTGCTTCAGGTTAAGAACAGTTTCAGGTTAAGAACGGACCTCCGGAACGAATTAAGTACTTAACCTGAGGTACCACTGTACAAATGTCACACATTAAAAACTTCCCTAAACAGGGCTGCCTTCAGATGTCTTCTAAATGTCAGGTAGTTGTTTATCTCTTTGACATCTGATGGGAGGGCGTTCCACAGGGCGGACACCACTACCGAGAAGGACCTCTGCCTGGTTCCCTGTACAGTGGCGTAGCGTGGGGGGTGCAGGGGGGGCCGGGCGCAACATCTGGGGGGGGCGTGCTCGCACTCGCAGCTCTCTGCCCCTACCGGGTTAGGGGGCGCAAATTACTTGCCTTGCCCCGGGTGCTGACAACCCACGCTACGCCACTGTCCCTGTAGCTTTGCTTCTCGCAGAGAGGGAACCTCCAGAAGGCCCTCGGCACTGGACCTCAGTGTCCGGGCAGAATGATGGGGGTGGAGATGCTCCTTCAGGTATACTGGGCCGAGGCCGTTTAAGGCTTTAAAGGTCAACACCAACACTTTGAATTGTTCTTGGAAACGTACTGGCAGCCAATGTAGGTCAATGTAGGTGTTATATGGTCTTGGCGGCTGCCCCCAGTCACCAGTCTAGCTGCCGCAACCCTCACAGTTCCCCCCTGCATAGCACATTGTGGGTGAAATGGTTCTGGCATGTGTACATAGATACACAAATGAACACCCACCTGTGTAAACCACCCATCCCTTCTTGGGAGGAGAAGGCTTGTAGATAGGGAGCTGCATTATACCAAGTTACACCAGTATGGTATAATTCAGTGTTGTCTACACCAGTGGGGAGAACCTGGGGCCCTCTGGATATTGTTGGACTACAATTCTCCTCAGGTAGCATGGCCAATGGTCAGGGGGTGATGGGAGTTGTAGTCAGGCAACCTCAGGAGGGTTGTAGGTTCCTCATTTCTGGTCTACACTGACTGGCTGGGATTTCAGGCAAGGATCTTTCCTAGTTCTACCTGGAGCTGTCAGAGATCGAACCATGGAAGCTGCCTGCGACAGATCTACAGCCCTTCTCCTAGTAGCAGCCAGGGTGACCAGATACAAAAGCGGACAAGGCTCTTGCACCCGTAGCAGCTGTGCAGAAGGTTTGCCACCTGCCCACCCTGCTAACTAGTCACTCCCCTCTATGGCTCTTGAAGGAGATTCACATTTACCTGCAGCATGCCAGGCCAGGTGCAGACCAGGAAAGGGGCTCTGAGGCAGTGGTGTAGCGTGGGGGGTGCAGGGGGGGCCGGCCGCACCGGGCGCAACACCTGGGGTTAGGGCAAATCCACAGGTTAGGGGGCGCAAATCCACGGGTTAGGGGGCGCAAATCCATGGGTTAGGGGGCGCAAATTACTTGCCTTACCCCGGGTGCTGACAACCCACGCTACGCCACTGCTCTGAGGCGGGGGCGGGGGTGGGTCTAGAGAGCAGAGAGAGTGGCAAAAGCAAGGAACCCAACAAGCAAAAGGAACCAGTCTTGGCTGGAGCAGCCAGATCCGAAGCGAGGTGGTGCTCCTGCGCCTGCAATAACTGCGTGAAAAGGGTGTCACTTGTCATGCAGAAGGAGCAAGTTGTTCATGTTCGAAGAGGGAATTTGAGCAGGTGTAGCTTGTCATGCAAGACAAGCTGGCGCTCTGTCATCTTTTGCATCTGGTACCCTACACTGAATACTAATGAGAGAAGGCTGTTGCCATCAGGCCCTGGCTGTGGGCTTTCTGGAGTTACCTGGTTGGCTACCCTGGGAAGGAGATTGCTGTGTTACATAGGGATAGTCAGTGTGGTACCCTCCAAAATGTTGTCAGCCTCCAGCACCCATCAGTCAACATGGCCAGTGGTCAGGGACGAGAATTAAAGTCCAGCAACATGTGGAGGGCATCAAATCGGCTACTCCTGCTGTATTAGATGTAATAGTGGGGGCCATTCACACCATAAGATGAAAGCGCTATGGTACCACTTTACAAGGTCATGGGGTCCCCCAAAGAATGTTGGGAGCTGTAGTCTGTTAAGGGTGTTGAGGGTTGTTAGGCCCTGTTCCCCTCACAGAGGTACAGTTCCCAGAGTTGTTTACAACTACCGTATTTTTCGCTCTATAACACGCACCCGACCATAACACGCATATAGTTTTTAGAGGAGGAAAACAAGAAGAAAAAAATATTCTAAAGGAAACAGTGGATGTATGATTTTTGTGGTTCATGCTGTGGCCACAGACATGTGATCTGATGGTGAGTTTGGGGTAGCCCAATGCAAAAAAAGGATGCTGCTAATAATGCAGGCGAGGGGTTTAAGGGGAGAAGGCTCCTCTCCTCGCCCGCTTTGCTCCTTTGAAGCAAGCAGGCTCTGCTTCTCTCCCACCTCCCCGGCTTAGCGAGCTGAAAAACTTTGCTGCTATTTAGCGAGCTGAGTGGGGAGGAGAGAGGGACAGAGAGCCTCTTGCTCTTAAGGAGCCAACCGGACAGGAGCCGCTTACACTCCTGTAAGCGGCTCCTCTCCTCTCCGGCTTTGCTCCTTTAAAGCAAGCAGGCTCTCTGTCCCTCTCTCCTCCCCACTCAGCGGCTCTTCTCCCACTTTGCTGTTTCAAAGCGAGCCACGGAGGAGGGAAGGAAGGGGAACCATGGATCCTCTGCTCACGACTGCAGCAGATCCCCCCCGCCATCCGTAGGCATTCGCTCCATAACACGCACAGACATTGCCCCTTACTTTCTAGGAGGAAAAAAGTGAGTGTTATGGTGCAAAAAATACGGTAATCCCTTTTCGCAGGGAACTCTGGGAATAGTTGCTCTGTGAGGGGAATAGGGGTCTCCTAACAGCTCTCTACGCACCTTTAGCAAACCTGGAATTCTTCTAAACCCTCCAAGTGTCCTTATTTTCTAAGATTCACAGAAGCCGTCCCGGTTTCTGATTTCATCTCAGAAGGTCCTGCTTTTCCTTAGGACGTCCCTATTTTCATTGGAGAAATGCTGGAGCTTATGTTCTTCCCTCTACAATTCTTTGCTGGAAGCCATGACTGTTTAAAGTGGTAGCATAGGGCATTCAGTGTATGGAGTGAACGTGGCCTTGGTCTTATCTAGAAGGGCTCATTTTCATGAGCAGCAAAATACAAGCAGGCTGGCATTTGAAAACCAAGCAGCCAGCTGGAAACTTTGGGCTCCTTTCACACAGGAGGCTCCTGTAGATTCTCTGCTACTCAGGCAAGCAAAGGAGACTGTGCTGGCCAACATCGTAATTCAAGTAGCAGAGAAGAGAACGCCACGCAGTTGGCTAAACTGAAATAATTGCTGGCACACGTATGTAGACAAAGTTCCGTGTTTTTTCAGTGTAGTCCTGTGCATGTCTACTCAGAAGTCAGCCTCACTGGGTTCAGTGAGACCTACTCCCAGGTAATGCGTGTATGCGGGTTGCAGCCTTCAGGGGTTACTCAGGTAATTCACTCCTGAACTGGGTAAATAAATGGCTGCTCACTCACTGGACATGAGACCAAACCTTTGCTTTTTACTTCACTCTGACAGTGTGGATATAAGTGGACTTAAAGTGAGTTAAGGTCTGTAGGTCACACAGTTAATAGTATATATATGACCCTAGTTTTAAGAAGGATTGGATTGGGTGCCAACCATTTTGGGCTAAGAGCAGTGCGAGAAATTTTGGGGTGCGGAGATAC
>NC_041315.1:8592067-8784827 GCF_004329235.1 Podarcis muralis | reverse complement strand
CCACAGTCACACGTATGAAATCAATCCTTTTTTCAGCGTTGCAGCTGCACATGACTTCGGAACTTCTCCTGCCATATTGGACATCGGAGCAGGTATATATCTTCCTGGTGCCAGCTTAAGATAAACACTTTTTATGTTTAAGCAAGCCTGCCCCATGTAGCAGTTGCACATGTCGCTAATTCGTTTTTAGTTTATTGTAACGTTTTCAGCTGCGTTTTATTGACAATTCCCAAGTTTTGCTTTGCAAAACCCCTCTGGGGTTTTATGACAACCAAGCAGTGTATAAATGTTGTTGAATCAATGAACTTTAAAACCAATAAATGCCATCAGGTCCTGATTTACATTTTGCCCAACTCCGGGAGCAGATTCCAGGGTTAGATGGGGAGACTCTCCTTTATTTCCCATTAAGACATTTCCCTTTTGGGCACTGATTTCTTGGAACAAGCTAGAGGGGAGGGTGGCTGAGTTAGATAACCTAACAGCTTCCCCTTGTCTTATTTCTAAGAATCTCCCTCTGCCTGGAGCTCATTTATCCGCAACAACATCAGGCGCTCTCAGATCTCAGTGGCCGATGACTGGTTTCCCTTGTCCATCTTCCTGATTAATGAGACTTTTACAGATCAAAGAGACTTTTACAGAGCCCAGGCTGTGAGCTTTTTGTGCCTAGACCATCACCACGGCTGTTTGCTTTCCTTACAGAGTCATTCAGTGAGAGCAGGATGAGGAGGGATTTCTCTGGTTTTTCAATGTCCCCAGGCTGGAAAATCATGTTTCATGCTTGGGTACCCTTCTTCTCCACCAATGTCTCCAGTGGAGTCTGTCCAATGGGGCAAATGGGACTCAGCCTTCCCTCCCACCACTGAATGTATAATTGTTTAGTTGGATGGGAACCCCAAGCGCCATCCCAGCCCAACCCCACACACAATGCAGGAATCCCAGCTAAGGAATCCCCTTGAGCATCCAATCTCTGTTCAGAAAGCTGCAAGGAAGGAGAACCATAGCTGTCAACCGTCCCTTATTTGGCGGGAATGGTCCCTTATCCCAGCGCTGGGTCCCGCTGCTGTCCCTTATGATGATGTCCCTTAAATTTCCCGGGTTTCAAAGGAAGCAGCTCCTCTCCCTCCCTCCCTTGCCGGCCAGGAATGGAGGGAGGCTCCAACTGTGTTGCTTGGCTGCGTTGCTCACCCAATAAGGAGTCTAAGAACGACTGGGGGGTGGAGCTTGCATGCCTTGTGCAATCAAATCGGTCCGTGTTGCCTGGGGAACTTGCCTTTGCTCAGCGCTTCGCAGCGGAGAGGTGACGGTGATTTCCCTTGCTGCATCCCTTTGCCGGGTTGCTGTGCTGTGGGAACCACCGCTTGAGGCTTTGTTAGGCTGCTGGCTGGGCTTTTCTGCCTTTGGCTTGGAGGGGCTCAGAAGTTGAACATACCTGTGCTCTGAAAATCCCTTATTTTGGCCTGCTGATCCCTTATTTTCGAGGCTGCTGGTCCCTTATTTTCAAATCTGTAAGTTGACAGCTATGAGGAGAAACCCATCACTTAGGCTAAAGGGGCTGGAAAAATCAACAACTAAATCACCTGAAAAGAACACTCCCAGTTGCAGAGGCGGATGGGGAAAGAGCTCTTACTTAAGAAACCGGTTGGAAGAGGAAGGCTTTCAGCAGGCGCCGAAAAACAACACAGACGGCACCTGCCTAATATTCATGGGGAGGGGAGTTCCAAAGGGTAGACGCCACTGTCAGGAGCTCAGCCTACACTCGAGTAGGACCCTGGCAGAGACACATGCCTGACTGGCATGTTCCCTCCCTCCTGGTTGATCGTTCAGGAGCTTCAAAAGCTTTTTCTGCCTGAACATGACAGCGACTGATGCCAACAGACACTGGCACACTTAGGGATCTGCACAGTCTTCACAGCTTGCATAACAGACCTCAGCAACTCAGCATTTTGGCTAATCTACTTTATTTACATATAAACACACACGGAGCACTGCAACATGGCTCCCTCTCTCTAGCATCAGACAGCAAAGAGAGAAAGAAACAAAGGACAATAGTCCCATTTCATGGAACACAGTAACACAAACATCCTGTCTCCGTCACTTCCCACTCTGTGGAGTCAAAACATATACCATCATGTGATAGACAACAATCCCATGACTGCAATCACGGAGGAGGAATTCTAACAGCCACCGCACTAAAGGCCTGGTTCCTATATTGTGTGGAACTAGGGCTGAGTTAACCATTAACCATTCAGCAAAATAAGCATGTGCTTAGGGCATCAAGGGAAGGGGGCCATCACAAAAAATTCCATTCCCAGATTTACCATGGGCCACATGTGCTGCTGAGCAAACACAAGCATTATTACAGCCCTTATAGAAGAAAGAAGCCTCCACCAAAGAAGTAAACAAGATTGGTAAAATATATTATTGAACTATGCAGCATAATTCAGTTATTTGAAACCCAAGAAAGAGCACTTTTTTTTTTAATGAAACGGGGGAAAATGTTAAAAAACCAGAAGCTTTTCTATTAGGAATTACAGGTAACGGCATTCCAAAGGAACAGAAGGGACTTGTTATGTATGTGACAACAGCCACACGGATGCTACTAGCCCAGAGATGGAAAGAAGAAAGAGGAATGGCAAACTGATGGACTAATAATAATAATAATAATAATAATAATAATTTATTTATACCCCGCCCATCTGGCTGGGTTTCCCCAGCCACTCTGGGCGGCTTCCAACAAAACACTAAAATAGAGTAACCTATTAAACATTAAAAGCTTCCCTAAACAGGGCTGCTTTCAGATGTCTTCTAAACGTTTGGTAGTTATTTTTCTCTTTGACATCTGATGGGAGGGCGTTCCATAGGGTGGGCGCCACCACCAAGAAGGCCCTCTGCCTGGTTCCCTGTAACTTTGTCGCTGGACCTCAGTGTCTGGGCAGAATGATGGAGGTGGAGACGCTTCTTCAGGTATACTGGACCGAGGTCGTTTAGGGCTTTAAAGGTCAGCACCAGCACTTTGAATTGTAATAGGCCGAATTGACTAGGCCGAAATGGCAAAGCTGACTGAAAAGCTCAGGAACCAAGAGGACAAAAAACTTTTTTAAAGAATGGGAAAGAAATTATAACTTATTTAAGAGACCACTGCAAGCAGATAAAAACATAAGCAGGATTTTAATCACACTTGTAACAAATACCATGGATGATATAAATGGGTACAAAATATAGATTATGGAATAATACGCAGTTGTAAATGTTTGACAATAGGACCCCTGGAGGGGATGTGGAAAAGTCTCGAGATTCGGAGAAATCTGACTTTGGATTGTTATAAATTCTTAATTTGTAAAATCAAATAAAAAGGATTTCTTAAAAAAAGAACACCAGTTGCTGGAAACCACAGGAGGGGAGGGTGCTCTTGCGTTCGAATCCTGCTTGGGGTCTTCCCAAAGGCATCTGGTCATGAGCCTGATCCAACAGTGATCTTCATGTTCTACTTGGGAGTAGGCCTTCCCAACAAAAACAACTGTGGTGTAAGCATCATCACCTGAGCACATCCATTAAACAGTGGACGTTTCTCTTTAATGATTAGCCAGCCCTGTTTACCCTCCTTTGCCAGAGAGGAGGCCTCCCATCCCTCGCCCAGCTCCTGGTTGCCATGGTACCGGCCCTCGCATCCTAAGAAGAGCCTGGAGGCCTTACATAACGCTCTCCAGGTTGTTATACAAGGTAATCTTGCTTAATGGCTCTTCGGAGTGTGTTGTTTGACTAAGGCAACAGGGCAGAGGAGGTGAGAAGGCAGTAGGATCCTTGTCATTGGACAGCAAGTTTGTTTGTACGCCGCCCCCCTCCGCTGTCAGACAGAGATTACTCTTGGGCCACTGAAATTGGGAAAGTGCACGACACCTGAGGTGCTTCCAAGTGTCTCTATTTTCCAGGGACGTCCTGGATTTACAGAAACCGTGCCGGTTTCTGATTTGATCCCCAAATGTCCCGCTTTTCCTTAGGAGAGTGGTTTTGAACCAGTGGGCCATGGGACCCTGAAGAGTCTTGAAAGATGGTCAGGGGTGCCGTCCTTAGCTGTCCCATAGCTGTCAACTTACAGATTTGAAAATAAGGGACCAGCAGCCTTGAAAACAAGGTATCAGCAGCCAAAATAAGGGATTTTCAGAGCACAGGTATGTTCAACTTCTGAGGCCCTCCGAGCCAAAGGCAGAAAGCCCAGCCAGCAGCCAAACGAAGCCTCAAGCGGTGGTTCCCACAGCGCAGCAACCCGGCAAAGGGGATGCAGCAAGGAAAACCACCGTCACCTCTCCGCTGGGAAGCGCTGAGCAAAGGCAAGTCCCCAGGCAACGCGGCCGATTTGATCGGCGCAAGGCATGCAAGCTCCACCCACCAGTCGTTCTTAGACTCCTTATTGGGTGAGCAACGCAGCCAAGCAACACATTGGAGCCTCCCTCCTCCCTGGCCGGCAGGGAGGGAGGGAGAGGAGCTGCTTCCTTTGAAACCCGGGAAATTTAAGGGACATCATCAATAAGGGACAGCAGCGGGACACGGTGCTGGGATAAGGGAGTTTCCCACCAAATAAGGGACAGTTGACAGCTATGGTCTGGCCTCCATCCCTCTTTCCTTTCTTCTCTCCCTCTTCTGATGTCCTCTCGTGCCTCTGCCTACCAAAGCCTTGTGTGGTTGTTTCTTGCTGGCCAGGCGGTGCTGGTTGCCAGGAGCTGAAGCGGCTTCAGGGTAAGCAAGCAAGTGGGTGAAGGAGCCCAGCTCTTGCTGTTGGGAATGGATGGGCAAGTGGGACGCCAGGCAGGCCTTTGGGCAAGTGAAATATTCTCGGCCACCTTATCCTGGCTGCAGTCAGAGGTGGGGATTATTGTGTTTGCTTCTCCTGGTTGTACTGCTGTAACCCGTCCTGGAACTTTAGGTGAAGGGAGGGGAGAGTTCTTCCTGATGTTTCATCAGAATCCCCTTCCTTGTATCTCTCTCTCTCTCGCTCTCTCTTTTTAAAACCTTTTTTATTAAGTTTAACATTGCAAATTTAAATTCAACCATTAAACATCAACATCACCATTTAGGATTCCTTGAATCATTTGACTCCCCTTTGCCCTTCCATGGTTACTGTGATGGTTCTAGGGGTTGCTCGTGCGTAAGCCTGTGCCAACACCTGGCTGGGTTGCCTGAGTGAACCTTTCCTGTCCGGACAGCCACTCACCCGTGTCTGTCTCAATCGCTGGCAGAATCCGTCAGTGGGCGCTTCTTAAACTTCTTCCAGCAAAGAAGTTCTTTGACGCCCAGTCTCCTCCTACTTTCCCTGCGCGGAAGCCTTCTGCGCAAGGAGGGTGTAGGCAGCGGAGGACCCTTCCTCCCCCCGCTGGTCCCCGGCAAGGAGTCATGTGACTCCCTCTCAGATTCCCCCATCTGGCCCCCTTCTCCACTGGAGCTAAGCTGATTCCCTTCCCCAGAAGATGGGCTGCCTCTCCCAATCCCGGGACGCTCCCTGGAATCCCTCTGGAGCTTGCTCTCTCCCTCCAGCACTGATGGCAGTTCCCTGACAGTTAGCATTATCAATCTTTTTTCAACTGCTTCACTTATTTTCTCTATTTTTTTTTCAATAATCCTTTTTTCCCCCTTGGTTTTTTTTAAACACATTACAAGCGTTATTCAAATCCTGCCAAAGTTTTTAGTTCTTTGCAGTGTTCTCTCTTAAATACATTATAATTTCCCTCCTATTCCTTCTTAAAATTCTTCTCTTCTGGTTTCTGATTCTCCAGGTCATTCTCGCCATTTCGGCGTAGTCCATCATCTTCATCAACCATTCCTCTCTAGTCGGGACTTTATCTTCTTTACATCTCTGGGCCAGTAGCATCCGTGCTGCTATGGTTGCATACATAAATAGTTGTTTTTTCTCTCTTTTAAAAACTTTTTATTAAGTTTATTTTACAACACATACACACACACTCATAAAACTAAACATAAAATTAATACTACGCAACCAAAAACCAAACAAAAAACAAAGAAATACAAATAAAACATAGTAACATACGGAAACTTACACAGATCAAATAGTCAACAATCTATCTATCTAAAAAATATTTCAGTTCTCTTCCAATTGACTTCCTTCATCCTCAACACGGTTTTCTTTTTATCTCTCCTTAGTTCTTTTTTTTTTTTTTATAACAATTTTATTGGGTTTTCTGCTTTTATAGAAACAAAACACACACAAAAAGAACACAAGACAAAAACATGTATAGAATCAGCAAATCCCCGTTTCATAACCTTGTTCCCGGACTTCCCCCCACCCCCCCTCGTGCATTCCAGTTCCCAAGATTATATCAGCAAGTTGGTATTTCTCCTCTTAACCATCTTATTCATCTTATTACCTCTTTTATAATAAAACATTGATTTTCCTAAGTTGGACTTAAGTTCTCTTCCATCGATTTTTCATTTTATCTTAATTAAAAGTCATATTAACCAAACCTACAAGTCTTCAGAGTTTTTAGGAATCTCCTCTTCCCTCCCTCCCATCCCCGGTTTTTATCCCTTCCCAATAAAAATCCAAATCAAAATTCTCAGCCTGGGTTCCTCACATCCGAGGCTTTCAAGTCCCTTTCAGTCCCTCTCCGCCTGTCTTGTTGGTAGTCCTTTATGTCAGTCGTCGAGTCTGGAAAAAGTTCTTTCACCATCAAAAAATATTCTCTTCCCACAAGGAGGTTTGACAGTAACTGCTGAAAAGTTCCCACTAAGTCTGTGTCTTCAAAGTCAAAGTCCAAATGGAGGCCCCAATCATATTTCTTTATTTTAAATTCCTGTTTTCCATGTTGTCCCAGGGCCTCCTCCTTCTTCTTCTGTATCTTTCGCAGACTTGTGGTAGATGTGTTCCCAAAGTCTCCTTGCTTGTGTTCCACAGATGTCCACTCCTCTTTTTCTTGTTGTTTAGTCTCTTCCACCTCTGTAGATATTGTTTCACATTCAGCTGTGGATTCTTTCTCATTCAGGTCCTCAATACAAACAGCAGAGTTGCCTGTTCCCAAGGTCATAGTCACAAGTTGTTTATTCATGGCCAAACTCTGCTCTTGTAAGGTTCCCACCAATTGAAACATCCTTTCAATTTCCACTAGTAACTTTCCTTCCACAGCCATTGTATCCATTGTAGTTTCACAGAATTCCCCTAGGGGGAATCTGGTTACTTATTAGTCTTTTCTCCAACAGTCTTTTAACTTATTATTATTACTTTGTTTCCAACGGTTTTGGCTCAATTATAACTCGTCTTAATCCAGAGGAATCTTAGATAGCAATTTTTCCGCTTTAAACCACCCGTTTGACAGCTTTGACAGCTGTCAAACTCCGCAGCTTTTACACAGGCACAAAGGCAGGACGTTCCCGAGCCCGGGAGGGGGGGTTGTTTAAAACAAAAAGAAGGTTTTCCAAAACTCCACTCTCCAGCCCAAAATTTCCTTTAGCTAAATCTTGAAAGATAATGTCCTTTTTAACTCACCCCACCAAGGGTAGGCTCTCCAGCTTAGCTCTTATGCCGTTGCTTAGATCGTCTGCAGGGGGGGGTGCGGACTTCCTTTTAGCACACCCCCCGGTCGTCTCCAATTCAGGGTAAAAATTTTTTAAAGTCCCAATCCGTATTACTCACGGGTGATTCTTTCAGTCCAAATTTTCAAGGAAGGAAGTCAGCGCTCTCTGGTCATGGCTCGCGGCTTCGCTCCACCGAGGTAGCGATCGACTCTCAGTGCCACGCCACCCCCGTATCCTCTCCGCAGCCTTTAAAAAGGCTCTTCGTGAATCAGGGGGGGCGCTTAAGGCACCCGCCGAGTCCTCAGTCCGCAGGCTTCCGCGCCTGCGGTTTTAAGGGTCCCCGCGTCGCCGGCGCGGCAAAGACCCGTCCTCGGTAGAGCCGATTCCCTCCGCAGCTCGGAGGGAATCCGCCATTTCCAGATCGCGTCAACCCGGAAGTCCCCTATCTCTCCTTAGTTCTTTATCACCCCATTTTCTTTCTGTTTTTAGCTTTTAGACCATAATTTATTTTGCAGAAGTTAATCAAAACAAGTCCAAGTAGTAATTTGAGGACACTGTTTTTAAGGTATTCTCTATATTTTCCCCATTCTTTTTTTGAAATTTTTGCTCGGGCTGACCCCTAATGACTTCTGTCCATCTAGCCAATTCAATAAAGTCAAATAATTTATCTTGCCAATCTCTTTTTGATGGTATTCCCCCCCCCCCAATTTTTGGCAATTAGTGTTCTTGCAGCCCCTGTAGCATAAAGGAATATTTTTTTATTTTCTCTGGCTATAAACAGTCAGTCCGATGGTGCTTCTCTCCAGAGCTGCAGAAAACCGGCTGGCTCCATCTTCTGTGTGACAGTCCTTCCGATATCCCATCTCCTTTGTGTGTCTCTTCTTTCTCTCTGCCCCTGGGTCTTGGAGCGCCACTTCCTGGATTAACACTGGCAAAAGGTGGGTGGGAAGGGAGCCCAGGTCCCATCATCCCTTCACCTCTTTATCCCCAGACACACTCCCTCGTTTGTGCCGCAGAGATATTATGGGAAGATTAGAGGGCTCTGGTTAATCTCTCGGGAGTGACTAAGCCTCAGGTAAGAAACCTTCAACACACAGCTCCACACCGGGAGGGTGGCAAGGAAATCCAGCTCTCGCCTCTGGAATTGGCAGGCACCTGATTGGCACTTCGAGAGCCGATGGAAGAACCACACGTCCGAAAGACCGGTCTGGGAAAATGACAGCTCCAGGTTGAAATATACTTGGAGTCGAGAGTGGATTTCATGCTCTTTATTCAGCTCATAGTGGTGAGGAGGAATGGAAGTTCCCCCAGAATGTCTGCTTTATATACATTATTTACACAATGGGCCCCACGTGATTGGCTAATTCCGGGATTCTTCTGTAGGCCAATCAGGTTGCGGATTCACTTCCATCTGGAGCTGGATTGGGTGGCTCCTGTGGACCAATCAGACTGCTGCATTATGAATCCTGTTGTTCTAGGGCCAGTCAGACTGCTGCATTCTGAATCCTATTGTTCTAGGACCAATCAGACTGCTGCATTCTGAATCCTATTGTTCTAGGACCAATCAGACTGCTGCATTTTGGATCCTATTCAACTCAGTACATAACACGAGTATTTCTTCAGGAAGCGGAGACCCACCGGTGTGATGGATTCAGTGCTCTGCGTTAGCCTGAGCTGTAGTCTGGACTACGGACGCTGAGCTCCTGTGTTCTGATTCGATACACGATGTCCAATCACAGAACATTTCAGGATTCGGGCCTCTGCCATTGGCCCTTGAACTCTTGAGTCATGATTCGCAGCTTGGAAGTTTAGACAGCCAATCACGTTGGGAGTGGGAGTGGCCTGGGCTTTCAGGAATGTATATAAGCAGTTGCTTTGCCCCTGTTTCCCAGTTATGTAGCTCAATCAAGGTTCTTGCTGTTATCGCTGTGTCTTGCCTCGTAGGAACCCACCTACACTTCAGCAGCAACCCCAAATAAGAAGCTAATGGAGGGGGAGAGGGAAGAATAGGGGTGACCATAGCCAACCTCTGCGAGTTCCACCTTCCCACGCCAAGGGAGGGTTTGTAGGAGACTGGACGGACCTTGTAGCCATTCCCGTGGCTCCTGATTCGATGGATTAAGCCAGAGGGCGCGATGGGACATGTCTGGAGCAGCACAGGAAGACTGCCCTGAAACCATTTTCAGTCCCAAACTGACCAAATGTTTTCTCTGCAAGGAGGAAGGAGGTGGGGGAGACTCCCCACTGTCTTTTTGTTCACAAATCCTGTCTTAAGGGTATGTCTCTGTATGAATAGGGTGAGCCTCTGACCTGGACTCAGGAACTAAGTATTTGTCATTAAAAAAGACTGGCCAGGCTCCCCAGGTAATCCAGTCAAGTGACCGTTAACAGGTAACCTGGCAGACAGGGTAAAAACAACGCACTCAGATTTCTGTTATAGACCGCCTCTTCTGTGATGTAGGTATCTGGGGGTGGTCTTGGACTCCCAAGGAGGGCAATTTAAAATGTCTATATAAGGGTGGACACACCTTTGTTCTGGGTCCTCCTCCTTCTCCTGTGTGTGAAGGGGACACCCTGTCGCAACAGTTCAATAAAGATCAGGCTTACTAGCTGCTTTGCTTCTCAATATTCTCTGGTTGGCCTCTGTTATTTTCTCCTACCGATGGAGAACCTGCAAAGGACTCTATAAGGGCTCTTGTGTCCCCCATAAGGGAATAAGGGCAGATTTACGTTTATTACAGGCACCTCAAAAGATTTGGTAAGTCCTTCAAGGCTTTGTGTTTGATCTCCCAACTTCACACACGCACCCCATACAGTTGGCCCTTCACATGGATTTGGACCCAAATTCACCCACGAGCGTCACTCTCAGCCTCAGCACCTTCACCAAGAAGAGTTTGCGATCAGCTTGAATGTGCTATAGAGATTCATGTGAAACCACACAAGATTTGCGAGAAGTAAAGATGAATGGAAAAGATAATAGCCCTGAGAGCCACAATCAAGCTCGTCGAAGCTGAATGTTGGAAGATTCAGAGCAGATGAAAGAAAGTCCTTCTTCATGCAGCA
This sequence comes from Podarcis muralis, assembly GCF_004329235.1. Classification (NCBI taxonomy): domain Eukaryota; kingdom Metazoa; phylum Chordata; class Lepidosauria; order Squamata; family Lacertidae; genus Podarcis; species Podarcis muralis. The sequence continues at coordinate 8,774,243 of NC_041315.1, read as the reverse complement.
CAGAGTTAAACTATGGAACTCGCTGCCTCAGGAGGCAGCAATTGGTACCGGCTTTTGTTGTTTAGTCGTTTCGTCGTGTCCGACTCTTCATGACCCCATGGACCAGAGCACGCCAGGCACTCCTGTCTTCCACTGCCTCCCGCAGTTTGGTCAAACTCATGCTGGTAGCTTCGAGAACACTGTCCCACCATCTCGTCCTCTGTCGTCCCCTTCTCCTTGGGCCCTCCATCTTTTCCAACATCAGGGTCTTTTCCAGGGAATCTTCTCTTCTCATGAGGTGGCCAAAGTATTGGAGCCTCAGCTTCAGGATCTGTCCTTCCAGTGAGCACTCAGGGCTGATTTCCTTCAGAATGGATCGGTTTGATCTTCTTGCAGTCCATGGGACTCTCCAGCACCATAATTCAAAAGCATCAATTCTTCGGTGATCAGCCGTCTTTATGGTCCAGCTCTCACTTCCCTACATCACTCCTGGGAAAACCAGAGCTTTCACTAGACGGACCTTTGTTGGCAAGGTGATGTCTCTGCTTTTTAAGATGGAGTTTTCCAAGAAAACTCCATGGACAAAGACAACAGGTACCGGCTTAGATGGCTTTAAAAGGAGAGAGCGATCAATGGCTCCTAGCCACAATGACTCTGCTTTGCCTCCACAGCTGGAGTCAGCTGAATATCAGTTGCTGGAAACCGCAGCTGGGGAGAGGGCTCTTGGGTTCGAATCCTACTTGCTGGTTTCTCAAAGGCAACTGTTTGAGCCACTGTGAGAACAGGATGCTGGCCTAGATGGGCCACGAGTCTGGTCCCAGGTCGCAAGGTGGTTTGATTGGTCTCAACCAGGGCCAGGGCCTTTTCAGCACTGGCCCCGACTTGGTGGAACGCTCTGTCACAAGAGACCAGGGCCTGCGGGACTTGACATCTTTCCGCAGGGCCTGCAAGACAGAGCTGTTCCGCCTGGCCTTTGGTTTGGACTCGGTCTGACCCTTATGTTTCCCTCCCCTTATGGTTTTGATCTGTGGGCTACTTTAAAATGAGGTTGCATTTTAAATTGCATTTTAACCTGTATTTTAAATTGCCCCCCCCAATTATGCTTTTACTGTGATTTTATTGGGTTTTAGCCGGCCGGCTCTGGCCAGGGAGGGCAGGGTATAAATAAAAATTATTATTATTATTATTATTATTATTATTATTATTATTATTATTCTCATGCTCTTATCAGCTGAGCTGGTCAGCTGACTCCCAGCTCAATTCCACTCCGGCTAACCTAACTGCACCTCCGATATCTCCCAATCTACTATACAGTGAGGGGGGAAAGTATTTGATCCCCTGCTAAATTTGCCCGTTTGCACTCTGACGAAGAAATGACCCATCCATAATTTTAATGGTAGGTTTATTGTAGCTGTGAGAGACAGAATAACAACAGGAAAACCCCCCAGAAACCCAGAATATTCTCCACAGGCTGCAGGCCCCCGCAAATATTGTGTAGTTTAATAGTAATCTCTAGAGCGCTTTGCATCCTTCCCTGCTGCTGTGATCCTTCTCAAAGCTCCCTTATTAACAGCTCTCCATCTTTTCCCAGCATTTTACAGGGGGAATGTATTTGGCGTTTCAGACTGACATGGACGTTCCTCGGAGCCAAGACTGGTTGTGGGGCGCCACCTGCTGGACGAGTGTCACATGGCACGTTTGGTCAGGCTCAATATTTAGGGGGGGGGAATGGGGGGAGATGTCATTTTCCAGATGTTGGATTCCAGCCCCGCCCCCAGCCAGCATGCCCAATGGTCAGGGATGGTGAGAGTTGTAGTCCAACATCAGCTAGGGAATAACAGCCTCTCCAACAATCACGGAGGGCCAGACCAGTTGCAATAGCTCACTTGGAAGAGCGTGAGATTCTTTACCTCGAGGTTGTGGGTTCGAGCCCCACATTGGGCAAAAGAGTGGGCATCGCAGGGGGTTGGACTAGATGACCCTCGTGGTCCCCTCTAATCTTATGAAATACATTTTTCGTTGAATGTGCAGTTTATCTCATATATATATGAAAGACAAGAGTGTCTGGCACGCTCTGGTCCATGGGGTCACGGAGAGTCGGACACAACTTAACAACAACAAAAACAATGCAAATAGATTCAACCATTTCACCCTCTGCAATTTTCCTAAGGACTGAGGGCTGTCGGAAGGGAGGAGGGGCAAAGAGATCTCCCCCTCGGAGCGCTCGTGACCTGAAAAACGCAACCTGAAGCGTCTGTAACCCGAGGTATGACTGTAATTCCCCAAAGGAAAGCTTCTGGTTTCTTTGTTGTTGTTGTTGTTGTTGTTTAGTCGTTTAGTCGTGTCCGACTCTTCGTGACCCCATAGACCAGAGCACGCCAGGCACCTCTGTCCTCCACTACCTCCCGCAGTTTGGTCAAACTCATGCTGGTAACCTCAAAAACACTGTCCAACCATCTTGTCCTCTGTCGTCCCCTTCTCCTTGTGCCCTCCATCTTTCCCAACATCAGGGTCTTTTCCAGGGAGTCTTCTCTTCTCATGAGGTAGCCAAAGTACTGGAGCCTCAGCTTCAGGATCTGTCCTTCCAGTGAGCACTCAGGGCTGATTTCCTTCAGAATGGATCAGTTTGATCTTCTTGCAGTCCATGGGACTCTCCAGAGTCTCCTCCAGCACTATAATTCAAAAGCATCCATTCTTCGGCGATCAGCCTTCTTTATGGTCCAGCTCTCACTTCCATACATCACTACTTGGAAAACCATGGCTTTAACTATACGGACCTTTGTTGGCAAGGTGACGTCTCTACTTCTCAAGATGCTGTCAAGGCCTGTCATTGCCCTTCTCCCAAGAAGCAGGCGTCTTTTAATTTCGTGGCTGCTGTCTGGTTTCTTTACAAAGGTTATTTTAAACACCCTCCACAAAATCTTCCACACTTACCGTGGCAGGGAAATAGTCCTTCATGTATCTCCAGGCTGCCCAGTTCCGAATGAGGTGGATTCTCCTCCCACCTTTGGTTGGCGTGTCCCAATCGCAGGCCCACCAGGCCGCGTACAGAGCGCTGACCAGCCAGAAGCGGGTGAAGAGGAGGCCAACGAAGATCGCGATGCAGCATTGCGCTACGAAAGGAAAGCATGTTGGTCAGGAGGAGGAAAGGGTGTCCTCAGAACAGGGCCCAGGCAGGAGGGCATTTACCCCAGGAAGATGAAGGTAGTTATATTCAGCAGGGATTTTCCATACATCATCATCATCATCATCATCATCATCATCATCATCATCATCATTTATTTATACCCCGCCCATGTGGCTGGGTTTCCCCAGCCACTCCGGGTGACTCCCAAAAATATTAAAAACACAATCAAACATTAAAAACTTCCCTAAACAGGGTTGCCTTCAGATGTCTTCTAAAAGTTAGATACAGTGGTACCTCAGATTAAGTACTTAATTCGTTCCAGAGGTCCGTACTTAACCTGAAACTGTTCTTAACCTGAAGCACCACTTTAGCTAATGGGGCCTCCTGCTGCCACCGCGCCGCCAGAGCACGATTTCTGTTCTCATCCTGAAGCAAAGTTCTTAACTTGAATCACTATTTCTGGGTTAGCGGAGTCTGTAACCTGAAGCGTATGTAACCTGAGTGTCCGGGCAGAACGATGGGGGTGGAGACGCTCCTTCAGGTATACTAATCTGAGACCATTTAGGGCTTTTAAGTTCAGCACCAACACCAAAAACATGGGGAGTCAAAGTGGGAAATTCCTTGCAAGCAAAGGAACTAGCTTTGAACAGGGAAGTTTGGTTCTCCTTCCCAGTTGGCAAATGCAGATGGTCATTGGCCAAGAAATAAAGTTGCCTTTTTGTGGTAACTGGTTTGTTTCCCATCCTGATTTTTGAACAGGTATAGTATAGTCCTGGGACCTAGCTGCCCCAGGTGGTTGGGGGAAAAACAATGGCATATTTCTGAACTTTTCAACAAGCGTATTGGCTTGATGTCGCTGTTGTGGCTGTTTTTGTTGTAACTGACAACTTGCAAGGTGCAATGCTTGTTGCAGATTTGTTCTATGGCTTGGAAGTAAATTCTTGTTATACTCTAATATTTCCTGCATTGCAGCCTCCAAAGCAAATCTGTTTGAATTTGTATGAAGGTAAGTAGAACTTAAAAAGCAGAGACATCACCTTGCCGACAAAGGTCCGTATAGTTAAAGCTCTGGTTTTCCCAGTAGTGATGTATGGAAGTGAGAGCTGGCCCATAAAGAAGGCTGATCGCCGAAGAATTGATGCTTTTGAATTATGGTGCTGGAGGAGACTCTTGAGAGTCCCATGGACTGCAAGAAGATCAAACCTATCCATTCTTAAGGAAATCAGCCCTGAGTGCTCACTGGAAGGACAGATCCTGAAGCTGAGGCTCTAAGACTTTGGCCACCTCATGAGAAGAGAAGACTCCCTGGAAAAGACCCTGATGTTGGGAAAGATGGAGGGCAGAAGGAGAAGGGGACAACAGAGGAGGACGAGATGGTTGGATAGTGTTCTCGAAGCTACCAACATGAGTTTGACCAAACTGTGGGAGGCAGTGGAAGACAGGAGTGCCTGGCATGCTCTGGTCCGTGGGGTCACGAAGAGTCGGACACGACTAAACGACTAAACAACAACAACAAAAGTAGAACTATCAAACTGTGATAAGATAAGATAAGATAAGATTGCTGATCTGTGAAAAGGAAACATGAAAACCTATGCTTTGTATGAATTTGTTCTGAGAACTTAATTGTACTGGAACAGCAGTTAAAATATATGATACCTGAACGAAGAAGAAGAAGAAGAAGAAGAAGAAGAAGAAGAAGAAGAAGAAGAAGAAGAAGAAGAAGAAGAAGCGAAATAAAGTTGTCTGAGCTCCTGCATACTATCTGCAACATCCTGGGGGAAGGAGCTTCGCCACCTTGCCAAACCTGGGTACATCCTTTCAAATCTTCTGATTCTGCTGTTGGGAAAGATGTTGGTGCTGATTTGTTAAATTTGTACACTGTCCTCTAGCCCTAGATCTCAGGTTGGCTCGTAACGTAAAAATTACGATATACAACTATGGCTCCTCCTGTCGACTCTCTCCCGGATCCTGCAAAAATGTGTACATTAGACAAAACTGCCTACAAAAGACGTGCACCTTTTCGACGCTGGCACATTTTCATGGAGTTTTTTCTTTCAAGAATGAAATCGCAAACTGCTGCATAAATGTGGAAAACTCAATTTAAGACAGGAGAAATGGGTGACTGACGTTGACAAGGCTCAGCCATCCCTACTTAATGTTGGGGTGAGCATTACATTTTGAATTTTGGTTGAGATTCCTGCATTGCATGGGGTTGGACTAGATGACCCTCGGGTCCCTTCCAACTCTACAATTTTTGATTCTGCCTGTTGTGTTCATGACACAGGAGCTGACCAGCTGCAGGACAATTTATTTATTTCTGTTTTTTAAAAGATCAGTCTGTTGCAAAATGCCGTCTTCTGTAAGCTGCCTCGTTTTATGATTGTTCGGAGCCCAAAGTACAAGTCGGGAAGAGATACCATGTCCTTGCCCTCGGCCCGGCTGACTGATGATTAATCGGGATCCATTGATTCTTGCCAGCCCTTCTGATGCTTGCGAGGATTGTTAGGCAAGACGGGGGGGGGGGGGGGTGAGATTTCCTCCGTGGGGCAAGAAGCAGCCCTGCTTTCCAGCTTGCAAAACTTGGCCCTAACTTGACCCGCTGTTTCCCGGACGTTTTGAGGGCAGAGCCCCCTCTAAGTATGCGAGGAGAGCTCTTCGCTGGGTCAGATCATTAAATGAAGAAGACATGAGTGAAACCACTCTCCCGTTCTTGTTCCCCACTCCTCAGACCTTTGGTCTCCTCCAGATTCCTTGAGCTGGCACCCAACAGATCTTTTGTACTACAGCTCCCTGGCTGGGGCTGATGGGAACTTTGGCCCAAAACATCTGGAGGGCTTTCTCAGACTACTTAAATAATAATAATAAAAATAATTTATTATTTATACCCCACCCATCTGGCTGGGTTTCCCCAGCCACTCTGGGCGGCTTCCACAAATACCAAAAATACACTAAAATGTCACACATTAAAAACTTCCCTGAACAGGGCTGCCTTCAGATGTCTTTTAAAGAGAAGATAGCTGCTTATTTCCTTCACATCAGAAGGGAGGGCGTTCCACAGGGAGGGTGCCACTACCGAGAAGGCCCTCTGCCTGGTTCCCTGTAGCTTTGCTTCTCGCAATGAGGGAACCGTCAGAAGGCCCTCGGAGCTGGACCTCAGCGTCTGGGCAGAACGATGGGGGTGGAGACGCTCCTTCAGGTATACTTAACGAAATACTATAGCACAGGCTTCCTCAAACTCAGCCCTCCAGATGTTTTGAGACTACAATTCCCATCATCCCTGACCACTGGTTCTGCCAGCTAGGGATCATGGGAGTTGTAGGCCGAAAACATCTGGAGGGCCGAGTTTGAGGAAGCCGGCTATAGTGCAATGACCTCGCAAGCAAGATTTGAGCTTATGAGCAACATAAGCAATCAGATTATAATATTGTGGTTATGATTGGGTTGAAAATAGGGTGCGGCAGAAGGGGAAAAACAACAGCACTATGGAAAACAGGGTGCGAAGGCGAGAAAAATTAATCTGTGGCCTTTCTAAACCGCGGGGGATATTGTTTGGTTTGTAATTATGGTGCGTATTTTGATGTTTTTGTTTTGTAAACCACCCAGTGCTCCCTGGATGAAACTGAATAAATAAAAACAAAATGCTTCCTTTGTCCTTTCAACAAAAGGGACACGCATCGTCCGTTTTCCATTTCATTTCATTTTGCACTAACAGCAGTCTCTTTCGCAAACATGCTGTTTTGGAATCGCTGTCCTCCTTCGAAAGGGACCACACAGGAGTGGTTGAGGCTATCGGCCTCTGGTTTTCGTGCCAGCAAGGGGAACCCCATGCTTGCCTCACACGGCGAGGCCTCCTGCACTTCCCTCGTGTAACCACAGCAACGGCTGAGAGCGGCAGAGCCGAGCGGCTGCCACCGAGCCCATCTGCTAACGGGCAGGATGGCTGGCATCACCCGTGCCGTGGAGAGAGAGATATATATAGAGAGAGACTGCAGCATCCAGACAAACAGATCAATTTTCCCAAAGCAGGCAGACAAAGAGGATGTCCCAAGGGAACGAGGCCACATTCAGACACAGACATGCCACACTCCCTTCCATTTAACACAGGGCTGGGGAACATTTTCGGAGGTCCGCATTCCTTTCTGAACAGCCATATGCCATTGGAGGGCGGAGCCTCAAATGTAATTTTATTATTACAGGCGTAGCTTGGGTCTCCATAATCCAGCGCATGTTTGCAATATGGTCTCTGGTTCCTCTGCCCCTTCGAAATCCAGCTTGCACTTCTGGGAGTTCTCGGTTCACATACTGCTTAAGCCTGCCTTGTAGAATTTTAAGCATCACCTTGCTAGCGTGTGAAATGAGCGCAATTGTGCGGTAGTTGGAGCATTCTTTGGCAGTGATGTATGGAAGTGAGAGCTGGACCATAAAGAAGGCCGATCGCCGAAGAATTGATGCTTTTGAATTCTGGTGCTGGAGGAGACTCTTGAGAGTCCCATGGACTGCAAGAAGATCAAACTGATCCATTCTAAAGGAAATCAGCCCTGAGTGCTCACTGGAAGGACAGATCCTGAAGCTGAGACTCCAATACTTTGGCCACCTCATGAGAAGAGAAGACTCCCTGGAAAAGACCCTGATGTTGGGAAAGATGGAGGGCACAAGGAGAAGGGGACGGCAGAGGACGAGATGGCTGGACAGTGTTCTCGAAGCTACCAGCATGAGTTTGACCAAACTGCGGGAGGCAGTGGAAGACAGGAATGCCTGGCGTCCTCTGGGGTCATGAAGAGTCGGACACGACTAAACGACTAAACAACAACAACCTTGGATCTCAAATGCCTTGGCTCCTGAACAAATCAGCTCCCAAACGATGGAAACCCGGAAGTGAGTGTCCCAGTTCTCGAACGTTCTTTTGGAAGTCGAATGTCTGATGGGGCTTCCTGCAGCCAATCAGAAGCTGCACCTGGGTTTCTGAACGTTTTGGAAGTTGAACAGACTTCCGGAACAGATTCCGTTCAACTTCCAGGCAAGAAGCATTTCCAAATTTCGAGGACATGGTCCAGACAGGTGAAATTCATGGAGGAGAGAGCTAGCAATGGTGGCCAGCCACGATGGTTAGAGATGGCGTCTGAGGGACGCGGGTGGCGCTGTGGTCTAAACAACTGATCGTCTTGGGCTTGCCAATCGGAAGGCCGCGGTTCAAATCCCCACAACGGAGTGAGCTCCCATTGCTCTGTCCTAGCTCCTGCCAACCTAGCAGTTTGAAAGCACACCAGTGCAAGTAGATAAACAGGTACCACTGTGGCGGGAAGGTAAACGGCGTTTCCGTGGGCTTTGGTTTCCGTCATGGTGTTCCATTGCGCCAGAAGTGGTTTAGTCCTGCTGGCCACATGACCCAGAAGCTGTACGCTGGCTCCCTCGGCCTGAAAGCGAGATGAGCACCGCAACCCCATATTCGCCTTTGACTGGACTTAACCGTCCAGGGGGTCTTTTACCTTTTACCTAGATGGCACCTGTCTAATATTCAAGGGGAGGGGAGTTCCAAAGGGCAAGCCACCACACTAAAAGCCTGATTCCTACATTGTGTGGAACGGATCTCCTGATAGGCTGGCATCCGCAGGAGGTCCTCACCTGCAGAGCGCTTGGTTTGGGCATATAGGGGGTGAGACAACCTTCTAAGCATGCTGACCCCAAGCTGTTTGGGGCAGGTAAAGGCGCAGCTGGGCTGAATGGGGTTTGCAAGCTCCAACCATCAGCCGATCGTGCAGGCAAAAAATGTGTTGCCCGGTGTCATCGTGACATCCAGGGATGGACAGGGGGTGGGATAATTAATAATAATAATAATAATAATAATAATAATAATAATAATAATAATACATTTTATTTATACCCCCCGCCCTTCCTGGCCAGAGCTGGTCTCAGGGCAGCTAACACCAATAAAATTTCAGTAAAAAATAATAAGAAAAAAGAAAAAGGGAAAAACAATTTAAAATACAGGTTAAAATGCAGTTTAAAATGCAGCCTCATTTTAAAAGTCAAAAACCATAAGGGGAGGGAAACATAAGGGTCAGACTGCGTCCAAACCAAAGGCCAGGCAAAAATGCTCTGTCTTGCAGGCCCTGCGGAAAGATGTCAAGTCCCGCAGGGCCCTGGTCTCTTGTGACAGAGCGTTCCACCAAGTCGGGGCCAGTACTGAAAAGGCCCTGGCCCTAGTTGAGACCAGCCTAACCACCTTGCAACTTGGGACCTCCCAATTGTTGTCATTTGTGGACCTTAAGGTCCTCCGTGGGGCATACCAGGAAAGGCGGTCCCATAGGTACGTAGGTCCTAGGCCGCATAAGGCTTTAAAGGTTAAAACCAGCACCTTACACCTGACCCTGTGCTCCACCGGGAGCCAGTGCGGCTGGTATAGCACTGGGTGAACAGGCTCCCATGGCAGGGACCCCGTGAGGAGCCTCGCCGTGGCATTCTGCACCCGCTGGAGTTTCTGGGACAGCTTCAAGGGCAGCCCTGTGTAGAGCGAGTTACAATAATCAAGCCTGGAGGTGACCGTCGCGTGGATCACTGTGGCCAGATCAGGGCCTGCAAAGGGAAGAGAAGGAATGATCTGGTCCACTACTGGTTCTGCATCCCTAGACATGAACTGTATCACTTTCTTGGGTGGAATATTGCATGGGAGGGGTAATGCCATCATTGGGACCCTAGCAGACCCATGCTTGGGATCACATCGCTGGGCTAGAGCCACCTGACCCTATCCATTGTTTGGTTTGTTTTCTCCCCTGCTGCCTCATTCCGTTTCCTCCGGAAAACACTCCGTACTCCTACGAGCTTCCTAAGCCACTACATTCCTCTCCCTAACTTGTCGCCTTGGAAACTGCAAGCATCTCCTCTCCCCACCACTCAATATTGGCCAGCGTGAAACATGGCTCTGTTGCACCACAACGAATGATCTTCCTCTACAATGAGGCTTCAGATTCTTAACTTCCAACTGTCTGAGCTCACAGTCAAAAAGCGGTCTGCTGGCCCTGTAGGACTGTCATTTTTTCACTTTAGCAGGTGTGCAGTGTGTAGGAATTAAGCGAACGAAACCTGCCCTCACTGAGGGGATGCCGGTCCTTTCGGACCACGGAAACACAGCCTTATGAACCTCAGTCTGCTTCCACCTGCCTACTTAGTTATAACCAGCACAGGAGATGCCCTTTCCTCCTCCATCATCTCCGCCTCCATCTCTGTCATAATGCCATGGTAGAGAAGAACATCAGAGAAGGTTGCTCAATTAGACTGTCTCACCAGAGTGGTGCATGCTCTAGTTATCTCCCGATTGGACTACTGCAAAGCGCTTTGAAGGTGACCTGGAAACTGCAATTAATCCAGAATGCGGCAGCTAGACTGGTGACTGGGGGCAGCCGCCGAGCCTACATAACACTGGTCCTGAAAGATTTTCATTGGCTCCCAGTACGTTTCTGAGCACAACTCAAGTGTTGGTGCTGACCTTCAAAGCCCTAAATGGCCTCAGCCTAGTATACCTGAAGGAGCGTCTCCATCCCCATCGTTCAGCCCAGACACTGAGGTCCAGCTCCGAGGGCCTTCTGGTGGTTCCCTCACTGAAAGAAGCCAAGTTACAGGGAACCAGGCAGAGGGCCTTCTCGGTGGTGGCACCCGCCCTGTGGAACACCCTCCCACCAGATGTCAAGGAAATAAACAACTACCTGACTTTTAGAAGACATCTGAAGGCAGCCCTGTTTAGGGAAGTTTTTAATGTTTGATGTTTTATCGCTTTATTATTATTATTATTATTATTATGAATAATACAGTGGTACCTCGGTTTACAGGCACTTCAGGTTACAGACTCCAATAACCCAGAAATAGTACCTCGGGTTAAGAACTTTGCTGCACGATGAGAACAGAAATCGCGTGGTGGCAGCGGGAGGCCCCATTAACTAAAGTGGTACCTCAGGTTAACTTTGCTTCAGGATGAGAACAGAAATTGTGCAGCGGTGGCACAGTGGCAGCAGGAGGCCCCATTAGCTAAAGTGGTGCTTCAGGTTAAGAACAGTTTCCGGTTAAGAACGGACCTCCGGAACGAATTAAGTTCTTAACCAGAGGTACCACTGTATTCTGTTGGGAGCTGCCCAGAGTGGCTGGGGAAACCCAGCCAGATGGGTGGGGTATAAACAACAACAACATAATTCATTTTGTTCAGCATCCTATACTTGAGCAAACCCGTTTAAAGCACTGCAGCAAGTTTTAAGGCAGGGTGGAGGCCCTTAATACGGAGGTTTAACAAACCGCTGTATGAAGCGCCGTCCCCTTCCTTTAAAAGGGGTGGGGACTTTGGGTGGGAGTGGGAGGGGCCTGAAGCAGAAAGGGGCGGGGTGAGCTGCGGGGGGATAACCAATGGGGTGGGCAAGGTGTAGAGGAGAGGGGGTTCTGTATGTGACAACAGCAGCCAGAATATTATATGCATCAGTTCCCCAGATTACGAGACTACCACTCTTAACCACTACACCACACTGGAAAGAAGAGCAGGTTGCAAAGAAGGAGGTGTGTGGCTTTTGAAAGCTTTAATAATAATAATAATAATAATAATAATAATAATAATAATAATAATAATAATACAGTGGTACCTCGGTTTACAGACACTTCAGGTTACAGACTCCGCTAACCCAGAAATAGTACCTCGGGTTAAGAACTTTGCTTCAGGATGAGAACAGAAATTGCACGGTGATAGCGTAGCGGCAGTGGGAGCCCCCATTAGCTAAAGTGGTGCTTCAGGTTAAGAACAGTTTCAGGTTAAGAACGGACCTCCGGAATGAATTAAGTACTTAACCTGAGGTACCACTGTACTGTGTCTCAAAATGATGCATGTCTAAAAAAGTGTGTCACTGACATGAGAAATTTGGAAATCTCTGCCCTAGCTAGAGAAGAAAACCACCTTTGCTTAGGGTGTCTTAGTGCACTGCAAAGCACAGTGCTAATCCCGCCAGGAGCAAAGGCGGGGTGTAAACAAATATATATTAAGAACAGTGCTACTCCAGGCACGCACCACTCTGATCTTCCTGAGGCATCTGTAAATACAGATTAGCACCTAGAAATGCGATACAAATCTGTGCCCTGCCTACTAATTCTCTTCGTGTCGGGGGATTTCTCAAGGAGTCAGACCAGTAAGAAAGCTACAGATCTTGCTGTTTCAGTATGGCAGCACAGAAAGGCTGCCATGTAAACCGCTGTTGCTAAGTCAGGAATACGAACCTCTCCATCTCCTATGGGTGAAAAGAAGTTTATTTAGAGAACTTCATGGGACTCTTTCCAACAAGATCACTGTCCTGTTCCCACCTGCTGCTGTGATCTAGTCAAGCAATACGGCTACGGCTGCAGTCCTAACCCCACTTACCTAGGCAAAACCCACTGAATTCAAGTAGGACTGACTTCTGTGCAGATGTGGTTAGAATCGATCCGGCAGTGTCTCAGAAATATTTAGTAGTCGAAATAAATTAAAGCAATTCTTTAAGAAGATAGTTAAAAAGACTCTTCTTTAAAACCTAAGAACTCCCTTAAAAGAATCAAGCCTTCAAAAAAGTTATATGATCTAAGAAAGTCTTTAAAAGAAGACTTCCCAAAAGAATTTAAAAATTACAATGTAGCACCAACTGAGTACAGTAGTTTTAGGTACAGTATAAGCTTTCGTGTACATGCAGATACCTTCAGATGAGGCTATCTGATGAGAAACAAAACTATAAAGTAGAATGAGTACAGTTGCATGTGGGTTAAAATAACAAAGTCCAAGTAAAGACTGTGTTATCTACATAAATTAAAAAATTGTCCAGTAGCACCTTAGAGACCAACTAAGTTTGTTCTGGATATAAGCTTTCGTGTGCATGCAAACTTCTTCAAATACCTCAGATACATATCTGAAGAAGTGTGCATGCACACGAAAGCTTACACATAAAACTACTCAGTTGGTCTCTAAGGTGCTACATTATAATTTTTAAATTCTTTTGGAAGGATTCTTTTAAGACTTTCTTAGATCATATAACTTTTCTGAAGACTTGGTTCTTTTAAAGGAGTTTTTAAGAAGAGTCTTTTTAACTATCTTCTTAAAGAATTGTTTTAATTTATTTTGACTACAGCAGACCAACACAGCTACCTGCTTGAATCAAATATTTAGTTTTGTTTTACCTAGACCCAGGAAACTGAAGACCCACTGGAGGACGGAAGCCGTCTGGAGCCTCCTTTCTAAAGGGATGGAGCGGGGAGCAAATTCGACCTTCATTGCGGCGCGTGGCTTCAAACTGGATGGCAAAGGACTCTCCACAGACGAGCGAAGGAAACGAGAAAGAGCAAAGTCTCTGCTGACGCAGAATCGAAGGAGTGGTTTGCAGGGAGCAATTAACGTGGGAGTGGATTAGGCCTGTCCCATGGAACGGATCAAGCCATTGAGTCAATGAGCAGAGTGCGTATCTGCAGAGGCCTGTCTAGTCCAGCACGTGGTCTAAACCACGAGCCTCTTGGGCAGGGGTCAGCAAACTTTTTCAGCAGGGGGCCGGTCCACTGTCCCTCAGAGCTTGTGGGGGGCTGGACTATATTTTGGAGGGGAAATGAACAAATTCCTATGCCCCACAAATAACCCAGAGATGCATTTTAAATAAAAGGACACATTCTACTCATGTAAAAACATGTTGATTCCTGGATTGTCCGCGGGCCGGATTTAAAGGCGATTGGGCCAGATCCGGCCCCCGGGCCTTAGTTTGCCTACCTTAGTTTGCCTAGTTTGCTCTTCGGCTTGCCGATCAGAAGGCCAACCAACCGCCTTAGGGACTTAGCTCTGGATCGGTGTAGGGTTGACTTCTTTGCCTTGTCTCTTCTTGAAGATATCCCTTGAGGCAGCAGGTATATTTAGAAGCAGAGTGGGACACGGGTGGTGCTGTGGGTTAAACCACAGAGCCTAGGGCTTGCTGATCAGAAGGTCAGCGGTTCGAATCCCCGCAGCGGGGTGAGCTCCCATTGCTCGGTCCCTGCTCCTGCCAGCCTAGCAGTTCGAAAGCACGTCAAAGTGCAAGTAGATAAACAGGTACCGCTCCAGCGGGAAGGTAAACGGCATTTCCATGCGCTGCTCTGGTTCGCCAGAAACGGCTTAGTCATGCTGGCCACATGACCCGGAAGCTGTATGCCGGCTCCCTCTGCCAATAAAGCGAGATGAGCACCACAACCCCAGAGTCGGCCATGACTGGACCGAATGGTCAGGCGTCCCTTTACCTTTACCCTTGGGTACCAGATGCTGGTGACAGGCAGGGGAATAGCTTCATCGCTGGCTTGTGGTGTTCCCCAGACTTGGGGAAGGAAGCATAAGAGCACTTTCAGGGTCTCAGAGCCCTTCATCCTCCTTCCTAAAGCCCAGTAAGCAGTTGCCCAGCTTTGGAAAGGAAGAAGAGGACCCTGGGACCCTGTCTGAGCCCTCATGCATCCTGTGGCACTGAGCCTCTTGGATTTGCTGATCAGAAGGTCGGGGGTTCGAATCCCCGTGTCGGAGTAAGGTCCCATTGTTCGGTCCCTGCTCCTGCCAACCTAGCAGTTCGAAAGCACGTCAAAGTGCAAGTAAATAAATAGGTACCGCTCCAGTGGGAAGGTAAACGGCATTTCCATGCGCTGCTCTGGTTCGCCAGAAGCGGCTTAGTCATGCTGGCCACATGACCTGGAAGCTGTACGCCGGCTCCCTCGGCCAATAAAGCGAGATGAGCGCCGCAACCCCAGAGTCGGCCACAACTGGACCTAATGGTCAGGGGTCCCTTTACCTTTAAACTTCCCTAAACATGTTGCAAGAGTTGCCATTTCTTCCATCCATTAATGAAAAGAGGGGCAGAGATTATCTTTCCAGTGGATCAATATCAGTGGTTTATATACCACTGTATTAGATAAGCATGTGTAGAATTATAGTGTGGTGTGTGTGTGTGTGTGTGTGTGTGTGTGTGTATTTATACACTTTTATTTATTTTTCCGTTTGTTTTTCACTTTCTTTTGTTTGAAATGTTTTCAATTAAAAAAAATGTTATTGGAAAGATTTTGCATCTGAATCCGCCAGGTTTTGCCCTGGTGAATTGCTCATATTTTCTCGAACGTAAAGTCCTCTGGGCTCTGTGGGACTTGCTTCAGAGGAGGCATAACGCAGAACAGGAGGGATGCCTCCATTTAGGAGACAATGTAAATCTTCCGGCTCCACATTGCTCCATCCTCCCTGCCAGTCTGTTCAGGGAGTTGTTTGTGGCCCTAACAATCGTCTGAGGCATCTGCAAGGCTTCTATGTTCCCTTAATACAGAAGCAACAAGTACCAACAGACCTTTTGTTTGTCAGTCCAACAGAAGAGCCTCTTGTATCCGCAGACGGCAGGAGGGTAAAAAAGACTCGCGCAAGACGCATCTCCCGGCAAACGGGGCTTTGTCCGGCTGAAACTCCATCTCTATCAAGGAACAGGAGGAGAAAGTAATGCAGTGCTGTGACCCGTGGCTGCTGGAGGGTGTCTTCTCCCATGTGTGCAGGGTTGCCAACTTCTCAGCTGGCCCTTGCAGCTCTGCGGAACGCTGCAGCACGATTGCTGACAGGTGTGAGGCATTGTCTGCCCACAACACCTGTGCTCAGAGACCTGCACGGGTTGCCGATTTTCTACCATGCCAAGTTCAAGGTGTTACCACCCGTTTGATGCGGGTGGCGCTGTGGTCTAAACCACTGAGCCTCTTGCTGATCAGAAGGTCGGCGGTTTGAATCCCCGCAACGGGGTGAGCTCCCATTGCTCTGTCCCAGCTCCTGCCAACCTAGCACGCCAGTGCGAGTAGATAAATAGGTACCACTGCAGCGGGAAGGTAAACAGTGTTTCTGTGCATTCTGGTTTCTGTCACAGTGTCCTGTTGTGCCAGAAGTGGTTTAGTCCTGCTGGCCGCATGACCCGGAAAGCTGTCTGTGGACAAACGCCGGCTCCCTCGGCCTGAAAGCAAGATGAGAGCCACAGTGGCTATATGCTGCCTTCAGGATCAGCCATAGCTTGCTTCTGAATACAGTGGTACCTTGGTTCTCAAACGCCTTGGTACTCAAACGACTTGGACCAACACTGCAAACCTGGAAGGAAGTGTTCCGGTTTGCAAACTCTTTTCGGAAGCCGAACATGCTCCATTTTGAGTGCCACACTTCCAATTTGAGTGCTACACTGAGGTCTGTCTGTTTCTGCTATTTCTTTTGCATTTTTGTTTTCGTGTCTTTTTTGTTTTGTTTTTGTGACTCTGTGGAACCCAGTTCAGGTACTGGTAGATTGAGTGACTGCGTGACTGCAGTACATTCTTTATTGCTTTCATTTTATGAAACAACGGACTTGTTAGATTGTAAAAATCATGTCAAATTGCCGTTTTAGGGGTTGTTTTTAAAAGTCTGGAACAGATTACAGTGGTACCTCGGGTTACATGCGCTTCAGGTTACATACGCTTCAGGTTACAGACTCCGCTAACCCAGAAATGGTGCTTCAGGTTAAGAACTTTGCTTCAGGATGAGAACAGAAATTGTGCTCTGGCGGCGCGGCGGCAGCAGGAGGCCCCATTAGCTAAAGTGGTGCTTCAGGTTAAGAACAGTTTCAGGTTAAGAACGGACCTCCAGAACGAATTAAGTACTTAACCCGAGGTACCACTGTAATCCATTTTGCATTACTTTCTATTGGAAAGCGCGCCTTGGTTTTGGAATGCTTTGGTTTTGGAACAGACTTCTAGAACAGACTAAGTTTGAGAACCAAGGGACCACTGTACCCCTTGCCTGGGAGCAACAGTGGGCAGGGCTCTTGCCTGCATCTGCTGCTGCTTGGACAGCAGCCTTCCTACAGACATCAATGGGTGGAAGAGCCGTAGCTCAGTGGAAGAGCCTCCGCCCTGGATGCAGAAGGTCTCAGGTTCGATCCCCGGGATCCCCAAGGAGAGCTAGGGGAGACCCCCTGCCAGAAACCATGGAGAGCTGCTGTCGGTAGCTGCCAATGTGCTAGATGGAGCAAGGGTCTGACTCTGTATAATGCAGTTTCTAGGTGGGAGGGGCAGGACTAAACCACTTCTGGCACAACGGGACACCATGATGGAAACCAGAGTGCACAGAAACGCTGTTTACCTTCCTGCCGCAGTGGTACCTATTTATCTACTTGCACTGGCATGTAGTTCAGACCACAGCACCACCCGCGCTTAGGGAAGTTTTTAATGTTTGATGTTTTACCGTGTTTTTAATATTCTGTTGGGGACCGCCCAGAGTGGCTGGGGAAACCCAGCCAGATGAGCAGGGAATAAATCATCATTATCAATGGATTTGGGACGCGGGTGGCACTGTGGGTTAAAGCCTCAGCGCCTAGGACTTGCCGATCGAAAGGTCTGCAGTTCAAATCCCCGTGGCGGGGTGAGCTCCCGTCGTTCGGTCCCAGAGCCTGCCAACCTAGCAGTTCGAAAGCACCCCCGGGTGCAAGTAGATAAATAGGGGCCGCTTACCAGCGGGAAGGTAAACGGCGTTCCGTGTGCTCCGCTGGCTCGCCAGATGCAGCTTTGTCACGCTGGCCACGTGACCCGGAAGTGTCTGCGGACAGCGCTGGCTCCCGGCCTATAGAGTGAGATGAGCGCACAACCCTAGAGTCTGGCAAGACTGGCCCGTACGGGCAGGGGTACCTTTACCTTTACCTTATCAATGGATTTATTTATTTGACCTGACCAGAACCAGGGGCAACCCTCAGACCAGCTAGGGAGACAGCTTGCTGTAGTTTTTAGCACTTCCGCAGGTGGCAAAAGCAGCCTGGTGACTTACTGTAACAATTGCATGATGAGTTCTGGCACCTATTTTTCCGGGGAGGGGGGAGAGCAGGAGTGGGGGGGGGGCAAGAGGCAGCACCCTCCTGTTTCACCTCTGCTCCCTGCCTTACACACACACACACACCCACCCATGGCAAAGCCTCGCTGTTGCAAGGGCAAGGCCACATGATATAAGGGCAGCTCTTATCTGCTTGGTGGCGCACACAGCTCACACACTCATGTGCCGTTTAGCCACCTAATGCCGTTGCCATCTTTGATGGTCAAAGGCTGATGGCACACGAGCTGGAGCTAAGTCCCTGCTGCCGGGCTTCCTGATAAGATTAAGCCTTATCGCAAAGTCTGAAGGTTTGCCGATCCATTGGGTGCCATTCTGCAATGTTCCCTTGGCGCCGCGCCCATCACGGGGGCAGGGAAGGTTTTTTCTTCCCAGCCAAAGGGCCACATCCCTTTGCAGGGAGCATTGTGGGGGGCGCATGCAAGAGGCCAGTCAGGGCCAGAGGCAAAATTGGGAGCATCCCCTTCATTCAATAACGAAGAGGCATTGCCCCAGTTCAAGGTCACATTCCAGGTGTGGCCTAAGGAAAGGCCCAAGGGCCCCAGAGAGAGGCCTCAAGGGCCGCATTTAGATCCCAGGGGTGTGATTCCCCACTCCTGAGCTAAAGAAGCTTGGGATCATAAGACAAGGCAAAGAATCGACCCAGGTCGCCTCATCATTTGAACCCAGCACAACCCTAATTATTTACACACACATGGTTGCTTGGCATCCAAACCACTGAGCCTCTTGGGCTTGCCAATCGGAAAGGTCGGCGGTTCGAATCCCTGCAACGGGGTGAGCTCCTGTTGCTCTGTCCCAATTCCGGCCAACCTAGCAGTTTGAAAGCACGCCAGTGTAAGCAGATAAATAGGTACCACTGTGGCGGGAAGGATTTTGGCCGGATATCATGTGCCTTGCGGCTAGGAGTCTGCCTGCCACCCTACAGCTCAGGGGCAGTTGGCGGGTGGACCATTTTGTCAGCGGGAAGCCTGCGCGCGCAAAACCAACAGTGTCTCTCACAGACGTTGGGTACCACACAGCATGATGTCACACACCCCTTGGAGGTGACACCCGGGGCAGACCACAGCCACCACACCCACCTTGCTCCGCCACGGCTGACATGAGCTCTAGGAATTCAGCACACATTTTGTCTCTCTCTCGGGATCTGAGTAGGAGGCTGAGATTTGAAGAATGGCAATTTTCGCGGTCTCCAGGCAGGTTCAACCAGGGACTTGAGTCAGAAAACAGAGTCTCTCTCTCTCTCCCTGGTAAATTGGGAACATATGGCGTGCGTGTGTGGCTTCCTTTAATCTGAAAAGCAGCGAAAGTTGTGCTGCCTGTGGCTGGGGGAAGTTGTAGGCTCCGTACAAACCCTGCGTTTAAAGCCCGTTCTGCACCTCTGCAGAGAATCTCAGCAACTGAATTTGTTAAGGGGGCTGGGAATTGTAGTTCAACGACAGTTCCAGGATTCTTTGGGGGTCCATATGATTTATACGTGTGTGGTTTTTTAAAGCTTTGGTTAAAGTAGTAAATCAAACAATAAAAATTAATTCAATAAAAATAATAGCAGCAGAGCTGCCTATTTGGAAAAGACACAATATTGGGTGGCTTAAGACTATGACACCTTCAGGTATAGGGCGGTGTAGAAATTAAATTTAATAATAATAATAATAATAATAATAATAATAATAATAATAATAATAGGAAAGCATTGCATTGTGAAAAGGGAATCCTTGGTGTCTGTATTTGTTGTACATAAGATAAAATCCCACCGAACAGCACAGAATTTTTCAGGGCCCTCCGAGTCTTTGGCAACACATAATTTATGAGGTTTTTCCCCAGCTACATGTCAACTCAATGTATTTTTATACCAAAGCAAAACTCTCAAGTCTGGTGAGGTTTTCCGTTTGGGGGCAGTTGAGGTTGTCAAGAGCTCCTGAGAACTGAAATCTATGCCTTGACCATCCCATAGATTTAGCAGGCAAATTTGCAGTGTCGCTGGAGTATTGTGGTCATTTCCTGACCAAACCATTGTCCAGAATTTGCATTTATCTATTATTAAAACACATGCATTCAAAAGTTACAACACAGCTTCGCCCACTGCCATAATATCGCAGAATGATCGCTCCAATCCTCAATTACTGTCATGTTGGAACCCAACTAACAATCTGATCTACCAGAAGGAAACTTCTAATATACCAATAGAGGCTGGGGTTAATAAAATCTGGAGCGTTGCTCTATCAGAGCACCTCACATTCACATACCATTCTTCTTCTTCTTCTTCTTCTTCTTCTTCTTCTTCTTCTTCTTCTTCTTCTTCTTCTTCTGCGATCCCTCGTAGCCAAGTAAGATTGTCTTCCATAAACATGGTTTTAACAATGAGTCCGTAAGTGACTGTGGAGGCCAATTCTGGATCCACACGTCCTTCCACAGTGGGGACATTGGTTTCCGGGCAGGAGTTGATCACAGTGTGGATTTGCCAAGCATGCCTTCCTCTTAGCATGTTTCTCCCTTGCGTCCTGAGTTCGAGTGTCTTCAAAGCCCCTGACACCTTTGGTAAAGGCTGTTCTCCAACTGGAGCGCTCGCAGGCCAGTGTTTCCCAGTTGTCGGTGTTTATACTACATTTTTTTAGATTTGCCTTGAGACAGTCTTTAAACCTCTTTTGTTGACCACCAGCATTATGAGAAATTAGGAACCGCATAGAGGTAGAAGGAAGTCATCAAATAAATCAGGGAATAAAACCGGAGATTAGGTACAGATAAGAAAGTGGGAGTTGCGGGTAGAAAAAGATACGGTCAAGATAAAAGGCTCTCTTACTGGAATTATGTGTTTAGAATATCATCAGGGATGGTTTGTATTTCTGGGGTAGCTGTGTTTTTGACAATACTTTTCGTTTTTTATTTTTGTTTGTCTTTTCTTTCTTTTTTCTTTTTGTGTAGCTCTTCTTCTTTTATATAATAGAATATCGTGTTTCATTCTGTGCAACATTTAATAAAGTTTAATAACAATTTAAAAAATAATAATATCAAAAATAAATAAATAAAAACTCAGTCAATCAATCCACTCATATTCCCTTAACACAGACAGCGCAAAGAGAAGAGCGTGGCTGCTTTAAATCTTTGGCAGATGATGGTAAAAGATCTGGTGATCTGCCTTCCTTCTCCACTAGACTAACAAGGGCGTAAAACAGAAAGGAAACAGCTACTGTCTCTTTCTAATGACTGCTGTGTCTCAGCAGGGGAGAAGGGGCCTAGCTGAGCGAAATTGATGATGTCTTCTCAGAATAAGGTGCCTCCCAGCTGTCAGTATTTTGCAAAAGCGAGTCAGCTGCATATCTCCGCTTTTGGTTTGCTTGCTTAAAATGGGTTAAAGGACTCAAATGTCCTAGTAAGGACATTTATAAAAAATAAAATTAAATATAGGACTTCTTCTGGTTTGGAAAGCGATGAGGAAAGGCATTGGACAGTGTAGGATGAACAAATGATTACCGTACTTTTCTGTTATAAGTTTTTCCCCCCTTTAAAAAGCATCCTAAAAAGTGGAGGTCGTCTTATACATGGGGAGTGCAAATGGTGGACGTTTGATCAGTTGCTGCCACGGCTGTCAGCGGCTATTGTGCATGTTGAACACAGCGAAACCTTGAGACTTTGTGATCTGAAAAATAAATATGAGGTATGTTCTTTTGTAGCCCAAGAAAATCTTTAAGAAAAAGAAAAAAAAAGTTTTTTTTAAAAAATCCCCAATGTTAATCACCACCCCAAACACCCACAAACCTTAAACATTTAATCCACATATGCAATTTCAACCCATTGGTTGTTTCTTCCGTATCTTTTCAAATTGCAATTTGGGGAAGGATCATAGCTCAGGGGTGGGGTGTTTGCCTTGCAAGCAAAAGTTCTCAGTATACGGCAGCCTCCTATGTCCTTAATATCATTCTTAAGAGGCCATTATAAATGTGGTTGCTCTTAATGGCGATGCTGCTGCCTATTTCTGCCATCAGTTAGGAGACACTGGCTCATAACAAAAGGACACTGGTAGCCTTTTGCATTTCCCCCAGACAGATCTCTCCAATTTCTGCTTGGTTCTCCATTTCCTATGAGCGGGTGTAAGATTTGGCAGTTGAGGGAGCACGTACTAAAGGTATAGCTGCCGCATTCTGCATTAGTTGCAGTTCCAGGTCACCTTCAAAGGTAGCCCAAGCAGTCCAAAAGGTAGCCCAAAAGTAGTCCAAGCAGGAGATAACCAGAGCATGCACCACTCTAGTGAGACAGTCTGTGGGCAGATAGGGTCTCAGCCTGTGTACCAGATGGAGCTGGTAAACAGCTGCCCTGGACACAGAATTGACTTAGCGTAGTACATGCTCCCTCAATTGCCAAGTCTTACACCCGCGCTGTGGGTTAAACCACAGAGCCTAGGACTTGCTGATCAGAAGGTCGGCGGTTTGAATCCCCGCGACGGGGTGAGCTCCCGTTGCTCGGTCCCTGCTCCTGCCAACCTAGCAGTTCAAAAGCACGCCAGCGCAAGTAGATAAATAGGTACTGCTCTGGCGGGAAGGTAAACGGTGTTTCCATGCACTGCTCTGGTTCGCCAGAAGCGGCTTACTCATGTTGCCAGATGACCCGGAAGCTGTACGCTGGCTCCCTCGGCCAGTAAAGGGAGATGAGCACCGCAACCCCAGAGTCAGTCACGACTGGACCTAATGGTCAGGGGTCCCTTTACCTTTACTAATATTTTGTTGGGGGCGACCCAGAGTGGCTGGGGAAGCCCAGGCAGATGGGCAGGGTATAAATAAATTAATTATTATTATTATTATTATTATTATTATTATTATTATCATCATCATCTAGGCAGCAATAAGTAGTTAAGGCAGTGCTGGATCCTTGATATCTTTCCTTCCTTCCCCTGTTGTGGGAAAAGCCTGCAAAGGTTTAAAATCCCACGTCCAGGAATAGAATTCCACCCTCCCTCCACAAACACACAGCTCTAGAGACTTTGGGATTCTATTTATTTTAAATGCCCCCTGGCACTTCCATAGCCTATGATCCGCCTTTCAGATTTCTAAATGGGCACGCCATGGTAGATTAAAGAGGGGGATTAATTCATTATTCGCCGCTCCTTCGCTCCCTCTGGACTTTCCCTCGCTCTTTCATTTGAGATCTTTTTAAAGGGTGGGTTGCCTGGGGATCTGTCCAAAGATTTTTAGTACTGAAAATTCCTGTCTGGAAAAGAGAATGGCAAGGATTCTGGGGTGCTGTCCAGCACCTTTGCAAGAGAGAGAGAGAAAGGGAGGGAGGGAGGGAGGGATTCTTGTGTGTTTGTGTGCTAGTGTTTTCAGTTGCCTCTGAAAATGAAAAACCGTGTGCTTCCAAGAGACACTTTGGCAAGTGTGTGAGAAGTCTGAGAGTACACAAGTGGGAACAAACACTGGATGGAAAGCGTAATGCTAGTGGTCAACAAAAGAGGTTTCAAGACTCTCTCAAGGCAAATCTAAAAAAAATGTAGAATAAACACTGACAATTGGGAAACACTGGCCTGCGACCTCTCCAGTTGGAGAACAGCCTTTACCAAAGGTGTCATGGGCTTTGAAGACACTCGAACTTGGGACGCAAGGGAGAAACGTGCTAAGAGGAAGGCACGCTTGGCAAATCCACACCATGATCAACTCCCGTCCAGAAACCAATGTCTCCAATGTGGAAGGATGTGTGGATCCAGAATTGGCCTCCACAGTCACTTACGGACTCACTGTTAAACCTGTGTTTATGGAAGACAATCTTACTGGGCTACAAGTGATCGCCAAAGAGAGAAAGAGAAAAGATTCTGAATGTAGTCTGCAGGTTCAATCCCCAGCACGTCCCTCCAATAATAATAATGATAATAATAATAATAATAGTAATAGCAATAATTTTATTTATACCCCGCCCATCTGACAGGGTTGCCTGACCTGGGCAGCTTCCAACATATATAAAAACATAATCAAACATGGAAAACCCTGAGTCTCATTGCGCTGAGGTCCCTCATGCGGGTTTCCCGTTGAAGCATCTGCGGAGGCCATTGAGAATGAATAGGACGAGGAGGGCCAGGGGCCTGATCCACCAGGAGCCTCTTTCTAGGCTCCTAACGCTGAAGAGTTTTCTTGGCAGGGATACTGGAGTGGCTTGCCGGTTCCTGCTCCAGGCTCAACATCAAAAAAACGAAGATCATGGCCACTGGGCCCATCACCTCCTGGCAAACAGAAGGGGAAGAAATGGAGGCAGTGAGAGATTTTACTTTCTTGGGCTCCATGATCACTGCAGATGGTGACAGCAGCCACGAAATTAAAAGGCGCCTGCTCCTTGGGAGAAAGGCGATGGCAAACCTAGACAGCATCTTAAAAAGCAGAGACATCACCTTGCCGACAAAGGTCCGTATAGTCAGTGGCGTAGCGTGGGGGGTGCAGGGGGGGGCCAGCCGCACCGGGCGCAACATCTGGGGGTTAGGGTTAGGGGGCGTAAATCCATGGGTTAGGGGGCGCAAATCCACGGGTTAGGGGGCGCAAATTACTTGCCTTGCCCCGGGTGCTGACAACCCACGCTACGCCACTGCGTATAGTTAAAGCTATGGTTCTCCCAGTAGTGATGTATGGAAGCGAGAGCTGGACCATAAAGAAGGCTGATGGACGAAGAATTGATGCTTTTAAATTCTGGTGTTGGAGGAGACCCTTGAGAGTCCCATGGACTGCAAGAAGATCAAACCGATCCATTCTTAAGGAAATCAGCCCTGAGTGCTCACTGGAAGGACAGATCCTGAAGCTGAGGCTCCAATACTTTGGCCACCTCATGAGAAGAGAAGACTCCCTGGAAAAGACCCTGATGTTGGGAAATATGGAGGGCACAAGGAGATAGAGGACGAGATGGTTGGACAGTGTTCTCGAAGCTACCAGCATGAGTTTGACCAAACTGCGGGAGGCAGTGGAAGACAGGAGTGCCTGGTGTGCTCTGGTCCAGGGGGTCACGAAGAGTCGGACACGACTAAAGGACAACAACAACGCTGAAGAACCCAAGGGCCAGCCTTGCTCCGGACCATCCCGAGCCGGCCATTGCCTGGCGCAGCGCTTTGGAGATGTGGAGCGCTTTTTACGCATCTTGCCAATCGCCTTTCTTCCTTGGGAAGAACGCACGCCTCCCACCCTTGGGGAAAGCCTCCCTCTCGTGTCCGGGCCGGGAAGGGTTAAGGGCTGCTTCCTCCCTCCTCCTCCTCCTCCTCCTCCTCCCCCTCCTTCCCCGGCGTGCAGTGCGTGCTGACGGAGGCAGGTGATCCGACCGCATCGCCTCCCTCCAGCATCCTTCTCCGCCGGGCGCGCGACTGGGTGCGGTCCGCTCTTCTCTCTGCCGCAGCCGCAACCAGCGCGGCCGTCCTTGCGCCGCTGCCGTCGGATGGCGATGGCCGGAGCCCCGAGGCGCGCGGCTCTTTCTGAAGCCTGACTCGGTGTCTGCAAGCAGTTGAGCCGGAGAGAGAGAGAAAGACAGACAGACAGACAGAGCGAAAGAAAAGAGGTGGGGCTGCCAGGCCGGATCTCTCCCCCCGCCATCCATCACCCCTCCGTCCCCTCTCTCAGCCATGAGGCTCCGAAGGACCCCCTTTTCTCTTCCTCCTCGGGTGGGCGATGCCCTTTGAAAGCAAGCGGGTCTCCAACCTCCCTCTTGGGGCTTGCCGGCGCCCTCTCCTTTGGATATTGGCAAATCGGATATAGGACAATTTCCTCCCCATCCCTGATCATCGTTCTCTTGGGGTCTCCGGACACTTCAACCCCCTGCCAAAGGGAGAGGCTCCGAATTTGTTTGGCCCTCTTTTCTGAATGACTCTTGATTTTTATTATTCTTAATTGCTGGGTGTTTGCTTGTCTTACTTAAGTGGGGTTCCGCCTCAAGCTTGGGTGCTTTTGCCAACCGCACTTTGATTTTTTTTTGTGCAAAATCACGCCTGTAACGTAAGGGGGAGAGAGAGAGAGTTGGGTCGCCACTGAGCTGGTGGCTCCCATTGTCTGTGTGTGTGTATCTATCTGTATCTGGGGAGGGGGAGGGAGGTGAGCAGGTGCTCCCCAAACGTGGAGGGAGGAGTGGAACTGGACCAGGCTGCCAAGATGGCCTGGCCTTGCATCAGCCGGGCCTGCTGCATCGCCCGCTTCTGGAACCAGCTGGACAAAGCCGACATCGCCGTGCCTTTGGTCTTCACCAAATACTCGGAAGCCACCGAGATCCCGGGGACCCATGTTGTGGTGCAGCAACAGCAGCAGCAGCAGCACCACCTGCCACGCCCATCCTCGGCCATCGAGACCCAGCCCTCTGCCCTTGGCGGGGGTGACCTGGATGCGGTTGCCAGGGCGACCTCTGCAGCTGTGGACCACGCGGCCCCGGGAGGCCATCTCAAGCCCGGGCAGCAGCCGAAAGACCCGTCGACCGACTCGGTGATGCGCCAGGACTACAAGGCTTGGAAGGTGCAGAGACCTGAGCCCAGCTGCAAGCCGAAGAGCGAGTACCAGCCGTCGGACACGCCCTTCGAGAAGGAGAGCCAGTACCAGAAGGATTTCCGTGCCTGGCCCATCCCCAAGAGAGGCGACCACCCCTGGATCCCCAAACCTATGGCCATTCCTGCGGTGGATCTGGACAAAGGCTCCAAGGAGAGGCCCGGGAGCCTGGAGAGGAGGAGGAAGACCCACGTGGCTCCAGAGAAGGAGGAGAGAGGGAAGGAAGAGGAGGCCAACCCCACCAGGCCTGAAGAAGGGAGGGTCAAGAAGACCAAGAAGAAGGTTCTTGTATCTGAGGGCGACCCGATACAGCAGCAACAGCAGGTGGCGGCCGGGTACTCCACGTCGCTCGACACCAGCAAAGGACGGGCAGCCGTGGATGCTCTCAACCGGCAGATCAAGGAGGAAGTCACAGCCCGGGTGAGCACCTCCTCCTACAGGTAAGAAGCTCCAGCAGGTTGACCCATACATGGTAGGACTTCCTGCTTGGTCCAGTCGCGCGGTCGGAGGTGGGCCTGACCACCAGGCGGAGGGAGGGGGCTGGCCGAATTCGTGGGAGATGCTTGGATCTTTGTCGCCGGGAATAATAATAATAATAATAATAATAATTTATTTGTACCCCGCCCATCTGGCTGGGTTTCCCCAGCCACCCTGGGCGGCTTCCGACAAGGATTAAAAATACAGTGGTACCTTGGGTTACATACGCTTCAGGTTACATATGCTTCAGGTTACAGACTCCACTAACCCAGAAATAGTACCTCGGGTTAAGAACTTTGCTTCAGGATGAGAACAGAAATTGTGCTCCGGCAGCGCAGCAGCAGCGGGAGGCCCCATTAGCTAAAGTGGTGCTTCAGCTTAAGAACAGTTTCAGGTTAAGAACGGACCTCTGGAACGAGTTAAGTACTTATCCCAAGGTACCACTGTACATCAAAATGTCACACATTAAAAACTTCCCTGAACAGGGCTGCCTTCAGATGTCTTCTAAATGTCTTCTAAATGTCAGGTAGTTATTTATCTCTTTGACATCTGACAGGAGGCCGTTCCACAGGGTGAGTGCCACCACTGAGAAGGCCCTCTGCCTGGTTCCCTGTAGCTTTGCTTCTCGCAATGTGGGAACCGCTAGAAGGCCCTCGGCGCTGGACCTCAGCGTCCGGGTGGAACGATGGGGGTGGAGACACTCCTTCAGGTCTACTGGGCACAAACCACAAGGCGGTTCTCCTCCATAAGCCACGTTGACATGAGGAAAATCAGAAGCTGCCTTATATACCACTGCTCCATCTAACTCCCTATTGCCTACACTGATCAGCCAGCAGCCCTGCAGGGTTTCAGGCAAGAGAGAATCTCCCAACCCTACCTGGAGGCCCCAAGAATTGAAGCTGGGCCCTTCTGCAAGCAAAGCAGATGTTCTGCAGCCCAGCTGCTGCCATCGCCAAAGGAGGTTGTTGGTAGGACCCGTGCTGTACATGCAGAATCTTCCAGGTTCCATCCCTGACATTTCCCATTGAGAAGATGCTTGACTACGGGGCTAGGAATGTTCTCCTGGGTACCCGAAGAGCCTCTGCCATTCAGAGTAGACAATATGGAGGCAGGTGGGTCAGTGGTCGGCATATACATGCTTGTATGAATGGTTCTCTCCTTTTACAGCTTGCATTCAGATTAGTGCAGTGGCGTAGCGTGGGTTGTCAGCACCCGGGGCAAGGCAAGTAATTTGCGCCCCCTAACCCGTGGATTTGCACCCCCTAACCCGTGGATTTGCGCACCCTAACCCCCAGATGTTGCGCCCGGTGCGGCCGGCCCCCCTGCACCCCCCACGCTACGCCACTGGATTAGTGAAAAGTCTATTGGATTGTTTCCCAGATAAATAACTGCAGGGGCACATTATATATATATTTCTCCCTGGGAGTCAAAATGTTTTTGGCCAATTTTGCATGCTGTGGGAGATAAACTTCTTTCCTTTTTTCTTCCTCTAACTTCAAATGCAACAGATTTCATGGTTTTAGAAATAACAAGTGTCGACTCTAGTTCTGTCTCCAGAGCTGACGATGAAATTCTGTAAGAGGCTCTGAAATTTTGCCGTCCTTGAATTCTCACATGGACGGTACAAAATTTCACACCCAGAACTGAATTTTTGCACCTGGAACCAAGACTTTGACATTTGCTAAGAGAATTCTCTTGGGGGTTCCTAATTCTGCCATCTATAAATCTCCCCCCCTCCAAATTATATGAGGGTACATATATGAACTTGCAGAATTTTATATTTCAAGTTTATTCTGTGCCTTTTAAAACTTCTTATTGCTGTCATCCGTTCAGTTCCTTTCACAGGATTCATATATATTTTAAACCATCATAACCTCTAAGTGGTTTACATGAAATAGAAATACTTTAAAATGACTGATAAGCTCAGATGTTAAAAACAAAATGAAACCAGCAGATTTTTTTATTAAAAAATATAAACTAAAATTACACATGAAAATACATGTTGAATTGACATGTCTGGGTAGGCATGCTCAACAAAAAAAACCCCAGTATTAGCAGATCCTGAAAGACACACTGGCCTAATATCACTGGGCAGGGAGTTCCAAAGGACAGGCCGTAATACAGAAGACTTGATTCCTTGCAAGGCCAGAAAGAACATTATGTAGCCTTTGTGAAACTACATGTGGTTGGAGAGAGAAAGGGCTGGCAGGCTCAGAAGAACTGAGGCTCAGAAGGCTTTAGGATTATATCTTTAGCCAAGGGTAGCAGGGTAGCTCTCTGAATCTTGTTCTATTACAGTTCCCATCAGTCCTGACCATTGGCCAAGGCTGATGGGAGTTGTAGTCCACCATCTTCTGGAGGCTGCCCCTGTCTTAAGACACTTGACTAAGACGGCAGCTCCACCATATGATTACCTGGGAGCAACTTGCCTTGAAACGAAGGACGGTTCCTGGGGAGGAGACCTGTGTAGGGTTGCAAATCAGCAATCAACAGCTGGCTGTTTTCGGTTATGACCATAGCTGTCAACCGTCCCTTTTTGGGCGGGAAATTTCCTTATTCCAGCGCCATTTCCTGCTGCTTCCCGCTGCTATCCCTGATTGTTAGATATCCCGTAGACTGTCCCCGGGACAGGTGAGGCTGCTGATCCCTTATTTTCAAATCTGAAAGTTGAGAGCTATGGTTGCGACTCACCCGTGTCTTAATCTTTGAATGCTAGTGGAATAGTAAGTCTTGGGCGTGGCGCCCTCAGTTCCTGGGGGCTGAGCAGGGAATGAATGGGTTGCAAACAACAGATCAAGGAAACTTATTTCTTGTGTATGATGCTGTTATACAGGCAGCTTCCCACTTACAGAGGAGTTATATTCCAAGGCATCGTGCATTTAAATGAAATTGTGTGTGTGTCCATCTATATCGATATCTAATCTCTCTATCGATCTATACGTTGTTTTTATTAAAGGATCGCTCACAAGGGTACATGCAACACCTCTGTTTTTAGTAGTAGTAGTAATAATAATAATAATAATAATAATAATAATAATAATTTGTTATTTATACTCCGCCCATCTTGCTGGGTTTCCCCAGCAGCTCTGGGTGGCTTCCAGCAAAATATTAAAATGCAATAATTCATCAAATATTAAAAGCTTCCCTAAACAGGGCTGCCTTCAGACGTCTTCTAAAAGTCAGGCAGTTGTTTACAGTGGACGCTCGGGTTGCAAACGTGATCTGTGCGGGATTTACGTTCGCAACTCGCAGCATTCACAACCCGCAGCAGCGCATCTGCGCACGCGCGGGTTGTGATTCAGCACTTCTGCGCATGCGCAAAGCATGATTTAGCGCTTCTGCGCATGCGTGACCGCCGAAACCCGGAAGTAACCCGTTCCAGTACTTCTGGTTTTCGGTGGTCCGTAACCCAAAAAAACGCAACCTGAAACGGCTGTAACCGGAGGTATGACTGTATTTCCTTGACATCTGATGGGAGGGCGTTCCACAGGGCGGGCACCACCACCGAGAAGGCCCTCTGCCTGGTTCCTTGTATGCACAGAGTCCTTTCTCCAGTTACATTCGCTGTGTGTCACTGCTTTCATGGACATTGTGAGGTTGTGGGGCAGTGTTAGATACTCAGTGGTGGTGGGGACTCTGTGCAAAATGGCTCCTTAAACTAAGGATAAAAGGTAAAGGTAAAGGGACCCCTGAGGGACGCGGGTGGCGCTGTGGGTAAAAGCCTCAGCGCCTAGGGCTTGCCGATCGAAAGGTTGGTGGTTCGAATCCCCGCGGCGGGGTGCGCTCCCGTCGCTCGGTCCCAGCGCCTGCCAACCTAGCAGTTCGAAAGCACCCCCGGGTGCAAGTAGATAAATAGGGACCGCTTACTGGCGGGAAGGTAAACGAAGTTTCCGTGTGCTGCGCTGGCTCGCCAGATGCAGCTTTGTCACGCTGGCCACGTGACCCGGAAGTGTCTCTGGACAGCGCTGGCCCTCGGCCTCTTGAGTGAGATGGGCGCACAACCCTAGAGTCTGTCAAGACTGGCCCGTACAGGCAGGGGTACCTTTACCTTTTACCTTTAAAGGGACCCCTGACCATTAGGTCCAGTCATGACCGACTCTGGGGTTGCAGCACTCATCTCGCTTTATTGGCCGAGGGAGCCAGCGTACAGCTTCCGGGTCATGTGGCCAGCAGGACTAAGCCGCTTCTGGCAAACCAGAACAGCGCACGGGAACACTGTTTACCTTCCCGCCGGAGTGGTACCTATTTATCTACTTGCATTTTGATGTGCTTTCGAACTGCTAGGTTGGCAGGAGCTGGGACCGAGCAACTGGAGCTCACCCCGTCGCGGGGGTTCGAACCGCCGACCTTCTGATCGGCAAGTCCTAGGCTCTGTGCTTTAACCCACAGCGCCACCCGCTTCCAGTCTGGTTGCCATTTTGGAGGCAAGACGGCTCTAAAGCCTCATTTTTCAAACGATGAACTGACTATGATCAGGACCAGATTTAGGTTTGATAAGGCCCTAAGCTACTGAAGGTAATGGGGCCCTTTATATGTCCAGCTGTCCTTTGTCAACAGCAAATGGTCACAGTTTTTGTTGTTGAATATATGCTATATGACAATTTGTGGACCTAATAGGTATCTCAAGCCATTTGCACATGTTGCCGTGCAGCCAGTCCATGCAGAATGTAGGCACCTTATATTTAGAAAGGAGCAAACCAGTGATATTTGAGGGAGCAGGCTAGCAGGTGGGGCCCATGACTTACATCATAGGAGCCTGCACAGCACAAAACACTGTTGCTGCGTGTAGGTTTTATTTTATTTGTTTTTTATGTTATATTTTGGAAATGTAGACCCAGTTTTTTTCCTTTAAATTTTTTGGGGCCCCCAAAAGAGTGGGGCCCTACACTATAGCTTGTTTAGCTTATACGCAAATCCGGCACTCACTGTGATTGATTCTCAGATGAACATCCCCTCAGAATTTGTTCGTAATGCCCCCCAAAATGGGTTGTTATCCAAAAAATGTTTGCAAACTGGGACATGCACTTCCGGGTTTGACGTGTTTGTAATCCAAAACGTATGCAAACCAGACTGTTTGTAAACCAAGGTACCACTGTACTATTAGAAATATATAGAGGCAGATAGTTATGAAATGATTGTGAGGTTTCATAAGTTAACTGTTAATATTTGGACAGTTTTTCTGCTGTACTTTATTGGAAGGAGAAAAATAAGCATTTCCTTAATAACAATAAAAAAATTGTTTAACTAAAACAATAACGTTATAGCATTTCCCACGTTTGTTAACTGATGTGGTTAAGCAATTAAAAAAAACACACACACACCTTAGACTGAGTTTTAGCACACAGGAAAAACTTAAAACTTCTGTAGCACACTCTTCTTCAAAAAGAAGCATCTGTGATCATATCTTGTTTGAAAAACTGCCCCAAATAATCTTACAGAAACCTCTGGAAGAGCATGACTTTGTGAATGGATTCATGGAAAAATTTAAACATTGCATATAAAGCCTCATGCTACATAATTAAAAACAAATCCATATTTCCTGGTGAATCGCCTTTGGACTATAATGTAACTTAAATAGAAAACTATCTTTAGAAAGATTTTCCCCCAAAAGCATTTCATTTTTTAAAAACTGATTTAAATTTTTAAAAAATCCAATTTAAATTTTTAAAAAATAAATCTGATTTTTATTATTTATTTTTTAAAAAATGATTGATTGATTGATTTTTTTAAAAAAAAATCATTGATTTTTATCCACCCTGGCCAGTTTCCAGGCATACCTGCTGCTTTCCAAGAGAGGAAGATGCAAAGCGAGGGGTGGTCGTGGCTGCGTAGACCAGGGGTCAGCAAACTTAACAGCAGTCCACTGTCCCTCAGACCTTGTGGGGGGCCGGACTATATTTTGGAGAAAAAAATTGAATGAATTCCTATGCCCCACAAATAACCCAGAGATGCATTTATTAAAAAGCACACATTCTACTCATGTGAAAACACCAGGCAGGCCCCACAAATAACCCAGAGATGCATTTTAGATAAAAGGACACATTCTACTCATGTAAAAACACGCTGATTCCCAGACTGTCCGCGGGCCGGATTGAGAAGGCGATTGGGCCGGATCCGGCCCCTGGGCCTTAGTTTGCCTACCCATGGTGTAGACGCACCGGTGAAGCCGAGCCGGTACTCCCACCACCCAAACGTAGTTGCTCCTCACCTCATCCTTTCACCTTTTCTTGTTTCTGTCGCCCTTCTGTGTTCGAAGGCCGGTTATCGTTTAGCAGAGGACCTGGCAAATTCTCTCTCTGCCCTCGTCGGTCAGCGCAATGCCATCCCTGAAAAGCTGGGAAGGCCGTCAAGTCTGGAAAACAGGAATAGAATCGTAGGTCTTCCAGATGCAGTTATATTTAATTAAAAGGGACGCCGTGAATCATCTTCTGGTTTTCTAAAAAGGCACTGCAGAGCGCTCCTCCCATTTCAATTAGCCGCGACTGTGTGCAGAGAGCCTTTCGGCATCCGTGTTTCCTAAAAAGCACCCACACACCCGCCAGTGAAAACCAGGGCTGATTTTCTGCTGTGTGGGGGTTTTTTTTTGGAGAAATTTTCTTCGGTTTTTCAAATGGTTTTGCTACATACCTTTAAGAAGTGACGGTACGGTGTGTGCATGTGTGTTTGATGTGTGTATAAGAGAGAGAAAGGTCTTGCTTCTCCTTTGCTTAAAATAATTAAGGATAATCAAAATTGTGTGATTGTGTTGGTGCAGACAGCGCAGTGTTCAGAATGCTTTACTATTCTTAGTTTCAGTGAATGGAATCCACATGTAAAAATTAAGTACAGTAATTTTATACGGGAAGGTGGTTGGTCGACCGTGGCTGTAGGAGCAAACATGGCAATGGCTTATTATTTCCCAATATTGTTAACGCATAAAACCATGGGTAGGCGAACTAAGGCCCGGGGGCCAGATCCAGCCCAATTGCCTTCTAAATCCGGCCTGTGGATGGTCTAGGAATCAGTGTGTTTTTACATGAGTAGAATGTGTTCCTTTATTTAAAATGCACCTCTGGGTTATTTGTGGGGCATAGGAATTCGTTCAATTTTTTTCTTCTTCAAATAATTGTCCTGCCCCCCACAAGGTCTGAGGGACAGTGGACCGGCCCCCCTGCTGAAAAAGTTTGCTGACCCCTGCATGATAAAACAGACAAGATCTATAGATCAATACACACATTAACCTCCATTTTTTAAGGCTTTGAGTTGGATTGCAGCACAATGATCAGGCTGAGGCTGGTGGGAGTTGTAGGTGAAAGTACTGGGGGGGGGCACCAGGTTGGGGAATGTTGTTTTTAAGTGCACTCTAGAAACAGACAACGGAGACAAATGTTTTTGCAAATGCATGCATCACAACTACGGCTGCAATGTTTGCTTGAATGATTAGTCAACCGGTAGAGCGTGTGGCTGTTAATCTCAGGATTATGAATCCTAGGCGCACATTGGGCAGAAAATTCCTGCATTGCATGGGGTTGGACTAGATGACCCTTGGGGTCCCTTCCAACTCTTCAGTTCTGTGATTCTAATTAAAATGATTTGATTAGATCTGGTAAGATTGAATGATTGATTGATTAGATCTGGTTGGTTTGTTTGGTTAGATGAATTGATCTGTTAGATGAATTAATCAACTGTCAATTGGTCAACAGGCTAATATTATTGATCTTTTTAAAAAAGTTTTTGTTTATACTCTTCAAATGTATACATTCCATTAATTTTACAATCATTTGAACATTTCTTTTTTTAAAAAAAGATGTTTATCCAAGTTTAACAAATACAGAAAAAAGAAATACAAACAATAAAAGATTACAAGAAAAAAGAAAAAAGAAAAACATTTTAAAAACAAAAACATTTAAAAAGAAAAAGAAAAAACCCCTGTTTTCATATCCTTATCTTTCATTTGCTTATTTCCTTGACTTCCTCACACCTCCCTTTTTGTGTTCAAGTTCAATTAGTTATTTCAGCAAGTCCTTTCCCTCTTTCTCGAAATTAATTCCATAATTCATCTTAACGCAATTTAACTTTAAATTTTACACCTTTACCTATAGTCAATCTATTCTTACTTAATTCTTAATGACATTTCTACTAAAGCCCATTAACTTCAATCCAACATCATTCTAACATTCATTAATTTTGCAATATTTCTGTAAATAGTCTTTAAATTTCTTCCAATCTTCTTCCACCGACTCTTCTCCCTGTTCTCGGATTCTGCCAGTCATCTCCGCCAACTCCATATAGTCCATCACCTTCATCTGCCATTCATTTGAACATTTCAAGGTTTGACGTCCTTTTGTTTTTTTTAGCAAGCCCTGAAATTGTACAGTGAAGGCATCTGCCTGATGTCAACAGGGAATCCCACAATGCAGGTGCTGCCACACGAAAATATCAATTTCTTAAGAATGCAAAATGGGTATTATGTGGCACCTATAAATAACAATTTGCTTGGATGAGACTTACTTGGGTTTGCTCCTTTGCTTCTCAGCTGTGGAAGCTGCACACCAGCCATGCTGCGAAACTCGCTGATCTTGAGACCTGGGAGAGATTCTGGTGGGATTGGGCACCTGCCTCAGTCCAAGGCAGCTTCACGTGTGTGGAAGGGGATGGGTGGGAAAGGCAGGTGAAAGCATTTGTGCTGTAAAACGGGCAACCTGTAAAACAATATTATATCGTTTGCATTTAAGCGTTTATGCTTTACACAACGAAAAGGCCAGAGGGATTTCAGGTCTGATGCAATAAGACTGCTGGTGCGGATGGTGACAAAAAAAAGGGACAGTTAAACACAGTGGATAATATTTTTAAATACACACACAAATCAAATCCCTGTTTAGGGAAGCTTTTAATGTCTGATGCATTACTGTATTTTAATATTTTGTTGGAAGCCTACCAGAGTGGCTGGGGAAGCCCAGTCAGATGGGTGGGGTATAAATAAATTATCATCATCATCATCATCATCATCATCATCATCATCATCATCAAAGGCAGTCCTTGTGGTTTCAGCGGATGTTATGTCCAAGTTAGGATGCTATATCCTGTTCACTATGTGAATGGACCTGTTGGATGTGACCATTTTAGACCAGGAACACCCAGACTCTGTGCTGGTGTCAGATCAGGGTGCCAAGAGCAGGTCAAGTAAGGACTCACATGGCATCATTGAAGTCAACAATTTATGCAAATAAACACTCAGCTCAGGAGGACCTTGGGAGCACAACTCTGTCCAGTCGATCTTGCCTTGATGCCACAGTTCCCTAAATCTCCTTCTCCCCCTGGATCCTTCCTAAGCAATCTGAGACTTTGCCACCTTGCGTGTCTCTGCTCCACCCTCTTCATACCACTTCTGGACCTAGGAGACCAGTGGGGGGACGGGACTGGTTGCAGCAGGAGGGGGAGACTCCAGTTTCTTCTGCAGCCTGCCTCTTGGTCTCCCTCCTCTCCTGCCTCCACTTCTGCCTCTGATTCTGGACTGCTCTCTGCCACAGAATCTCCCCGCTCACTAAGCCCTGTCACCTCTCCATCTTCTGACCCCTCCTCCTCCCAGTCTTCTCCCTCTGACCACTCGTAGTTGTCCCACCACCAATCCCCAAGCTCTGAGCCTTCTTCCCTGGGGGGTTCCCCAGCTGGTTCCTCATTCTCCAGCCAGTCCGTGACAGCTGGGGTCACAAGCAGGCCCAGACAGAGGGGGGAGGGGCCATATGGGCCACTTGGCCCGGGCCTCCGATTCCAAAGCATATTTATCTATATTTTCCATTTTGTCTTTATATGCAGATACGGTTCAAGCCTTGAAATAAAATTATTTGCCAGCATAACTTTTGTGAAAATTATTTATAAACTTACTTATTTATAAGACCAGTTATCCCCAGGGTAAAAAAAGGGGGGGCACATTATCTACCTGGCCCAGGCCTCTGCCTGGCTCTGCAAGGCCCTGGTCACAAGAGACCTGGTTACGGTGCTTGGACACATAAATGAATGAAATAGTGAAAGGTTTTAGTGAACTCAATGTCCCTGGCAACAGCGGAAGCCTCTTGTTATGTCTCTGTATGTTCTGTGGCCTCCTCCCCCCCTTCCATTCAGCTGGAGATGAGTCTCTCTCCAACTATTGTAATCCAATTCAGTGATGTAGCAGAATTAGGTAAAGGGACCCCTGACCATTAGGTCCAGGCGTGGCCAACTCTGGGGTTGCGGCGCTCATCTCACTTTATTGCCAAGGGAGCTGGCGTACAGCTTCCGGGTCATGTGGCCAGCAGGACTAAGCCGCTTCTGGCAAACCAGAGCAGCACACGGAAATGCCGTTTACCTTCCCACCAGAGCAGTACCTATTTATCTACTTGCACTTTGACATGCTTTCGAACTGCTAGGTTGGCAGGAGCAGGGACTGAGCAACAGGAGCTCACCCCGTTGTGGGGATTCGAACCGCCGACCTTCTGATCAGCAAGTCCTAGGCTCTGTGGTTTAACCCACAGCGCCACCTGCGTCTCGTAGCAGAATTAAGGTAAAGGGACCCCTGACCATTAGGTCCAGTTGTGGCCGACTCTGGGGTTGCGATGCTCATCTCGCTTTATTGGTTGAGGGAGCCGGCATACAGCTTCCGGGTCATGTGGCCAGCATGACTAAGCTGCTTCTGGTGAACCAGAGCAGCGCACGGAAACGCCGTTTACCTTCCCGCCGCAGCTATACCTATTTATCTACTTGCACTGATGTGCTTTCGAACTGCTAGGTTGGCAGGAGCAGGGACTGAGCAACAGGAGCTCACCCCGTTGTGGGGATTCGAACCGCCGACCTTCTGATCAGCAAGTCCTAGGTTCTGTGGTTTAACCCACAGCGCCACCCGTGCCCCGTAGCAGAATTAGCTCCCTTTAAAAAAAGTTTTCCACTGTATCTCTGTGATGGTTCCTCCCGTGGGCTTTCTGAAGAGGCACACCCAGATCGGCAACTCACACAGAGAGAACGGAGTTGGACTCCTCACTTTTATATGCTCAGGTGCACTCCTGTTTTAATTCAGGACAAAAAGTGTGTGCCTCAGTATCGGAAAAGGTTCTTCACAGCAAGAGACTTGAGCCTGCATTTTCTAGTTGGTTTCGTTAACCACTGAATTTGATCTTTAGGTGTCATGCTGACTAAACGAGTAGAATGTTTGTTTTTGGTCCACGCTGCAACCTTTGCAGCTGCCTGGTTTTCAAAATTCCTGCTGCTTAATGAATAATACCCAAGTCCTGCTCACTTTCATTAATAATTGCATTGTCCGGCTAATCTCTGGATAAACATCTTAGCTCTTCTTCGGATACTATTTTGAGGATCCAAGTACCCGCCTGATAACCTGGCAGCTGAACTTTGCCGGACATCAGTGAGCACAAGCCAACAGAGGAGCTTTTAGAAATACAGCAATTATAGCCCGTGCTTAAAGCTTAATGCTCCTGCTAAATCTTTGACAAGGTTTGCCTCTTCTCTCCCTCACCACAGTGGCCAGTGCACAAAACTCTTCTTGCATTTGCTTAATAATAATAATAATTTATATCCCACCCATCTGGCTGGGTTTCCCCAGCCACTCTGGGCAGCTCCCAATAGAATATTAAAAATACGATAAAACATCAAACATTAAAAACTTCCCTAAACAGGGCTGCCTTCAGATGTCTTCTAAAAGTCAGATAGTTGTCTATTTCCTTGACATCTGCTGGGAGGGTGCCACCACTGAGAAGACCCTCTGTCTGGTTCCCTGTAACCTCACTTCTCGCAGGGAGGGAACTGCCAGAAGGCCCTCGGAGCTGGACCTCAGTGTCTGGGTAGAACGATGGGGGTGGAGACGCTCCTTCAGATATACTGGTCTGAGGCTGTTTAGGGCTTTCAAGGTCAGCACCAACACTTTGAATTGTGCTTGGAAACGTACTGGGAACAAATGTAGGTCTTTCAAGACCGGTGTTATATGGTTCAACAATTACTTTGATAAAATACATATTTTGTTTTGCGCAGATGGCTTGAGATGCATATTTAGGTCCACAAACTACCATATAGCATATATTCAACACAAAAAACAGCGACCATTTGTTGTTGACAAAGGACAGCTGGACATATTAAGGGCCCCATTACCTTCAGTAGCTTAGGGCCTCATCAAACCTCAATCCGGTCCTGTGTGTGTATAGGGTGGGGGAACTTGCCGAGCCCACCCCCATCCGTACACCGCAAATTTATTGCCAGGTAATTACTTGTCTGCTCCAGTTACTGCGATGTGATGCAGTTGGGGAAGAAGAGGAGGACGTGTGCAGGCTTGCATTATATCACGGCCGCTCCACTCCCCTAAAGTGCTTTGCTGGCAAGCACTCTGGGCTCAGGTGTGCAGAGGTCAGCAGAGTAGCTCAGAAAGGGAGGGGGGAAATGGATTGAGCCCCTCGCTTGGCTACAAGCCAAATGAGAGAATGTCAAGCACAGCTTTTGAAGTGTCCAACCTCTGCATTGTTAATTTAAGTACAGTGGTACCTCCGGTTACAGATGCTTCAGGTTACAGACTCCGCTAACCCAGGAATAGTACCTCGGGTTAAGAACTTTGCTTCAGGATGAGAACAGAAATCGTGCTCCAGCGGCGCGGCGGCAGCAGGAGGCCCCATTAGCTAAAGTGGTGCTTCAGGTTAAGAACAGTTTCAGGTTAAGAATGGACTTCCAGAACGAATTAAGTACGTAACCCGAGGTACCAGTGTATAATATAATATATAGCTGGAAAAGATAACGAATGGACTCAAGAGGGCCCTTTTTAGGTAGAATCATAGAATTGTAGATTTGGTACAGGGGTAAAGGCTTTACAGGGGTTCGGAGGGGGTGGTTCGCCCCGGCTGCCACTCTGGTGTGTGTGTGTGTGTGTGTGTGTGTGTGAGAGAGAGAGAGAGAGAGAGAGATGCTTGTGTGTTTGTGTGCTTGAGACAAGATGGCCCCTGCTCCCCCCCAGCTGTACAGTGCCCGAGAGAGCGCGCAGTTAGTATAGGCGCCGCTCGCGCAGCGTCCGTATGGGCTGCCACATTCCTCTCTAAACATCATTTATGCAACAGATACAGAACAAACATATTCCATTCCTTATCATTCCACTTCCTGCCTTTCCATAGCTTTCTTTTGCAGCAGTTACTGGGTTGTTTTCATTTTCGTTTTCATTTTGTATTTTGTGCTTTTATATTGGGGTTTTATGAGACCTGCAGGTATAGGGCAGTTATACAAATTTATCTTCATCGAGCTGTTTGGAAAACAGTGACTTCTCCCTCTGATTTTTTTTTTTAAAAAAACTTTCCAATCATTGGGGTTCCCAGTGCTGAGACCTCCTCCTTGCATCTCAGTGGTTCCCGGGGGGGGGGGGATGGTCCAGTGGCGTAGCGTGGGGGGTGCAGGGGGGCCGGTCGCACCGGGCGCAACATCTGGGGTTAGGGCAAATCCACAGGTTAGGGGGCGCAAATCCACGGGTTAGGGGGCGCAAATCCACGGGTTAGGGGGCGCAAATTACTTGCCTTGCCCCGGGTGCTGACAACCCACGCTACGCCACTGGGATGGTCCATTGGGGCAAATGCAGCTCTGACCCAATAACCTCATTCTTCACTTGCCAGTCTTTGCCTGCCTTCCTTCCTCCTATCTGCCTATCAGCTTCCTCCTCCATAGGCTCACCTTAGGACTTTATAGAAGGAAGAGGATGGGGACAACGCTAGAATTAGTTGCCTCTGCCAGTCATTGGCTCTGGCTCGGCCTATAGAATTATGGAACTGCAGAGTTGGAAGAGACCCAAGGATCATCTAGTCCAAACCCCT
The DNA here is from genome assembly GCF_004329235.1 of Podarcis muralis. Lineage (NCBI taxonomy): Eukaryota > Metazoa > Chordata > Lepidosauria > Squamata > Lacertidae > Podarcis > Podarcis muralis. The sequence goes on along the minus strand of NC_041315.1, from coordinate 8,733,515 downwards.
GCAATGCAGAAACTTCAACTAGACTAAGCACCCAGGACAGATGGCCAGCCGACCTCTTCTTAGAAACCTCCAAAGAAGGAGAATCCACAACCTCTCGTGGGAGTTTGTTCCACGGTCAAACAGCTCTTACCCTCAGAAAGTTATTCCTGATGTTGAGTCAGCATCTCCTTTCTTGTAACTCGAAGCCGTGGGTTCGAGTCCTACCCTCCAGAGCAGGAGAAAACAAGCTTGCTCCTCCTTCCATGGGACAGCCCTTGAGATATCTGAGGATGGCTGGCACGTCTTCAGTCCCTCTCCTCTTCCCCAGGCTAAACATGCTCTGCTCCTTCAACCATTCCTCATAAGGCTTGGTTTCCAGACCCTTGATCATCTTGGTCGCCCTCTTCTGCACACCTTCCAGGTATCTGGAGATATCTGGTTGGCCAGCTCCCTCAACCGTTCCTCATCAGGCTGGGTTTCCAGACCCTTAAACATCTTGGTCGCCCTCTTCTGCACACCTTCCAGGTATCTGGAGATATCTGGTTGGCCAGCTCCCTCAACCGTTCCTCATCAGGCTGGGTTTCCAGACCCTTAAACATCTTGGTTGCTCCTTGCCTTCTGCTCTACCAATCACAGCAGTGACCAGCCACCGCTGGCTACCATCTCTAGGCTCTTTTTGTCAGCCCTCACCACTCATGCTCACAGCTGTTCACCAAGATAGCTGCTACTTGAACCCTCCGTCGTTTTCCTTCAGGTTCTTTCCCGTTAACAAATCCGCAGGCAGAGTAAGATCTCAGGCATGGAGGAGGAAGGATGAATAATAGTTTTGGTGCGGTGTGCGGGGGTGAAAATTACTTTTCAGAGCCTTGCAGAACATGCAAACAAATAAACATACACTCCTAAGGAGTGGGTGTAATTAAAAGCTTATTGGATGCCAAATCAGGCCAGATCTTGTTACTTGCAGATCACAGCTGCTTCACAAACTCTCCCAAAAACCAGTCACTTGCTGGCACTCACTTTTGTGAATGGGTTTGGCACACCATGCTTTTCCCAGACCTGTGAAACTCATTCTTGTGAATGGGCTAGTCACATGCCCCTGTGTTTCCAGGCTTGTTGTGCTCTTGCATTTTGAATATGGCCTTATTGAATGCTACAACCTTCCCCCATGTTATGAAACCTGCATTTTCTTAAATCTGGCAACGAAAACCTCCAAAACAACATTATTGGTATCTGAAGAAGTGTGCATGCACACGAAAGCTCATACCAAGAACTAACTTAGTTGGTCTTTAAGGTGCTACTGGAAGGAATTTTTTTTTGTTTTGACTATGACAGACCAACACGGCTACCTATCTGTAACTGGAACATTATTGGTGATTGATGTGAGCTTTCCAGGAGCTGCTCAGATAATGGCAAATCTGTGTAGTCAACTTTTGCAAAATTCCTGCGTGCAAACTGTAGCTCATACCTAGAGTCTTGCAAGAGGACATTGTAGTGTTTTAGAGAAGAGCTGTCCAGACCAGGGGTCAGCAACCTTTTTCAGCAGGGGGCCGGTCCACTGTCCCTCTGACCATATGGTGGGCCAGACTATATTTTTTGGAGGGGAAATGAACGAATTCCTATGCCCCACAAATAACCCAGAGATGCATTTTAAATAAAAGGACACATTCTACACATGTAAAAACACTCTGGTTCCTGGACCGTCCATGGGCTGGATTGAGAAGGCGATTGGGCCGCATCCTGCCCACGGGCCTTGGGTTGCCTACCCCTGGTCCAGACTCTTGGGAGCAGCAAGAGGTTTATTTTTGCGCTTTTTTGTGCTATGGCAATGTCCTCACAACATAACACCTGATACAAAGTTCTTATCACAGAATCATAGATTTGTGGAGATGGAAGGGACCCTGAGTTGTCCAACTCCCTGCATTGCAGGAATATGCTTCTGTCCCATACAAGGATCGAACCTGCAACCTTGGCATTATCCGCACCACGCTCTAACCAACTGAATTATGTCCAAGGATGCTTGCATCTTAACTCTCTCATTCATTTGCTCCGGGTGGGCCTGTGGTCCTTCAGATGGACTCTGACTCTCATCACCTGTCCCCACCCACCAAAGCCATTGGCCAAGAAGAAGATGAATTGTAGCCTAACTTCCTCTTCTTTGGTGATCCCTCTTAGCTGAGTAAAATTGTCTTCCATAAACACGGTTTTAACAATGAGTCCGTAAGTGACTGTGGAGGCCAATTCTGGATCCACACGTCCTTCCACAGTGGGGACATAGGTTTCTGGGCAGGAGTCAATCATGGTGAGGGTTTGCCAAGTGTGCCTTCCTCTTAGCACGTTTCTCCCTTTCGTCCTGAGTTCGAGTGTCTTCAAAGTCCCTGGCACCTTTTTGGTAAAGGCTGTTCTCCAACTGGAGCGCTCGCAGGCAAGTGTTTCCCAGTTGTCGGTGTTTATACCACATTTTTTAAGATTTGCCTTGTCTTTAAACCTCTTTTGTTGACCACCAGCATTACGCTTTCCATTTTTAAGTTGGTGGCTATCCGTGAAGCACATTCTGCTGATTAACAATGGTCTGTGCCCTCCTTCCTTCTGAATCATCCAACGTTCATTTTTATTATTATTGTATGTTCCTGAGTTCCATTGTTATGTGCGAGGGGAAAGAAATCTCTGCTTTCTCTGCACCATAATTTTATACGCTCCCGGTCATGGTTCCCCCATCTTACCCTCCTTCCCCCCAACTTTAAAAGGGAGAATTGCACCTTGATAATTTCTGGGTGGCCATTTCTGAACTTTTTCCAGCTCCAACTGACACCATCTGAACTTTGTAGAGTCTTCCGAGTGTGGTTGCACAAGGTGATTTCTGTTAGCGATTTTTTGCTATTGCAATCAAAGTGGCTTGCAAAGGAGAAAAGGAAAGGAAAAGAAAACCAAATTAAAACGTCAAAAAGCACTTTAAAATGATAGAAAGCATGACAGTGGCAGTCTTCTCTCCTTGGCGATCATTCGTAGGCAAGTAAGATTGTCTTCCGTGAACACGGTTTTAACAGTGAGTCCGTAAGTGACTGTGGAGGCCAATTCTGGATCCACACGTCCTTCCACAGTGGGGACATAGGTTTCCGGGTGGAAGTTGATCACGGTGTAGATTTGTTGACCACCAGCATCATGCTTTCCATTTTTAAGTTTGGAATAGAGTAGTTGCTTTGGAAGATGATAGGATCTGAAAGGCTGCAGAGTCCCCATGCCAAATTTGTTCCTACACGGCTGCGACTTCATGCACAAAAATTGGGTAGCCTGATATGTCAACCTAGGGACGCGGGTGGCGCTGTGAGTTAAACGACAGAGCCTAGGAGTTGCCAATCAGAAGGTCGGCGGTTCGAATCCCTGCGACGGGGTGAGCTCCCGTTGCTTGGTCCCTGCTCCTGCCAACCTAGCAGTTCGAAAGCACGTCAAAGTGCAAGTAGATAAATAGTTACCGCTCCAGCGGGAAGGTAAACGGCGTTTCCGTGTGCTGCTCTGATTCGCCAGAAGTGGCTTAGTCATGCTGGCCACATGACCCGGAAGCTGTACGCCGGCTCCCTTGGCCAATAAAGCGAGATGAGCGCCGCAACCCCAGAGTCGGGCACAACTGGACCTAATGGTCTGGGGTCCCTTTACCTTTACCTATATGTCAACCTCAGAACCACTGAAGCTAAAGCACTGAGCCCAGAGCGCCTTGGCATACACCAGGAATCCCAATTATTCTTATATTAATCTCTCCTTTTATCTCTGGGTGCTTCCCACACAGTCTATCAGATTACACGTGAGCTGGGTTGGACTAAGCTCATTCTGGTTGGCACCCTTGTTATCCTTGGATGAGTGCAACTTGGTGATGAAGGAGCCCTCCCCTTTAACAGGCTGTCTGGCTGATTTCCTGTCTGCCTTGACCTTGAGATCCTTTGCATCTTTTCCCAAGCTCCCTGGAGGTTCGGAGCAGCATCTCGCAATTATAATTGCAATAGAAAGTGCCTGGTGGTGGATGGAAGGTCCATCAGGATTCAAATTATCCTGATGGCTTTTCTTGATCCATAATTTGCACTGCTTTTCTCTCTGTCTCTCGCTTATTCCACCCCTCCCCACATCAATAAATATTATGGGAGTAACTCAGCAGGTTATCTGCTGACTTCAGCTGCTTCCTCTGTGGCGATTACTCGTAGCCGAGTAAGATTGTCTTCCATGCACATGGTCTTCGCAGTGAGCCCGTAAGGGACTGCGGAGGCCAATTCTGGATCCACACATCCTTCCCTTCGACCCTTCCTCTTAGCACGTTTCTCCCTTTCGTCCTGAGTTTGAGCGTCTTCAAAGCCCATGACACCTTTGGTAAAGGCTGTTCTCCAATTGGAGCGCTCACAGACCAGTGTTTCCCAGTTGTCAGTGTTGATGCTACATTTTTAAAGATTTGCCTTGAGAGAGTCTTGAAACCTCTTTTGTTGACCACCAGCATTACGCTTTTCATTTTTAAGTTCCAAATAGAGTACAGTGGTACCTCGGGTTAAGAACTTAATTCGTTCTGGAGGTCTGTTCTTAACCTGAAACTGTTCTTAACCTGAAGCACCACTTTAGCTAATGGGGCCTCCCGCTGCCGCCACCGCATGATTTCTGTTCTCATCCTGAAGCAAAGTTCTTAACCCAAGGTACTATTTCTGGGTTAGCGGAGTGTGTAATCTGAAGCATCTGTAACCTGAGGTACCACTGTAGTTGCTTTGGAAGACGATCATCAGGCATCTGCACAACATGACCAGTCCAACAAAGTTGATGTTGAAGAATCATTGCTTCAACATGGGTGATCTTTGCTTCTTCCAGCACCTCCATGGCAGACCACATCAGCTGCAGACCACCATCCAGAAGTGAGCTAACACAGGGTGCTTTACCACCCAGTGCAATAAGAACACAGGAAGCTGTCTTATACGGAATCAGAACATTGGTCCATCTATCCCAATAGTGTCTGCACCTTCTGGCAGCAGCTCTCTGGGGGGTTTTTGAGCAGGGAACATTCCTGGTCCTACCTAGGACCTTCTGCATTCAAAGCAGATGCTCTACCACCCTCCAACTGTCCAAGAGGTTTGCCTTCGTTCGAACTCTTGCAAATTTATTTCCTTTATTTTGTTTTCAGTTTAGAACATTCGTAGGCCAATGCCCAGGGACGCGGGTGGCGCTGTGGGTTAAACCACAGAGCCTAGGACTTGCCGATCAGAAGGTTGGCAGTTCGAATCCCCGCGACGGGGTGAGCTCCCATTGCTCGGTCCCTGCTCCTGCCAACCTAGTAGTTCAAAAGCACCTCAAAGTGCTCCAGCGGGAAGATAAACGGCGTTTCCGTGCGCTGCTCTGGTTCGCCAGAAGCGGCTTTGTCATGCTGGCCACATGACCCGGAAGCTGTACAGGGACGCGGACTTATAAAAAATATTGGGGGGGCCCGGGAAAGCTCATGAATAATAAATAAGCTCATGAATATGCAAATAAAGTGGCTCCGGCCCTAAATAGGGCAAGCCACGCCCCCCCAGCCAGCCGATTGGCTGGCTGGGAGGTGTGGCCAGTCGGGATTCCCCTGTTCTCGCGGGGGCTGAAACCGCCAGGAGGAAGGAAATTCCCCCCGGCAGTGCCTTGGCAGTGGCGGTGGTGCTGCGAAGCAGCGAGGCAGGAGCCCCCGCCCCCGGCGCCCGAGATTATTGGGGGGGCTGAGCCCCCCAAAAAAAATTTTTGAGGGGGCTCGAGCCCCCTCAAGCCCCATGGAGTCGGCGCCTATGAAGCTGTATGCCGGCTCCCTCGGCCAACAAAGCGAGATGAGCGCCACAACCCCAGAGTCAGCCACGACTGGACCTAATGGTCAGAGGTCCCTTTACCTTTACCTTTAGGCCAATGCCCATTTTTTCTCTTACACTCATTCTCCAGGGCTAGCAAATAAATTAATGAGACAGCTGCCTCAAGCAGGGACAGCAAGGTGTTGGGAGTTTTGGGGGCCGTTATTATTATTATTATTATTATTATTATTATTATTATTATTACTTTTTTCAGCTGGAACTCAGTTCTGTCACCACTCAGGTGGGTGCCATTGCCATTCTAAAAGAACGAGAGAGGTGTTCGTGGTGAATTCTGGCACCCTTTTTCCTAGAAAAATAGCACTGGTTATTATTAATTTTATACCCCGCCTTCTTCCCTGACAGGGGCAGCATACAGATAAAAACAAGAACTGGTAGAAACATAGAAAAAATAATAATTGAAAAACAAGTGATAGAATTAAAACTATATCTAATGTATTGGGATGCGGGTAGTGCTGTGGTCTAAATCACTGAGCCTCTTGGGCTTGCCGATCAGAAGGTCGGCGGTTCAAATCTCAGCAACGAGGTGAGCTCCCGTTGTTCGGTCCCTGCTCCTGCCAACCTAGCAGTTCAAAAGCACGCCAAAAAAGTGCAAATAGATACGGTAAATAGGTACTGCTCCGGTGGGAAGGTAAACAGCGTTTCCATGCGCTGCTCTGGTTTCGGTGTTCCATTGCACCAGAAGCGGCTTAGTCATGCTGGCCACATGACCCACAAAAACTGTCCGCAGACAAATGCCAGCTCCCTCGGCCTGTGAAGCGAGATGAGCGCCGCAACCCCAGAGTCGTCTGTGACTGGACTTAACAGTCAGGGGTCCTTTACCTTTACCGTTTTGTCTAATCTATTAAAACCATACAAATAATTGCAATGAAAGTGGGACAGAACCATCTCTTTCATGAAAGGCAGTTAGTTCCCTAAAGTCGGTTGGAACAAAGGTCTTCCCGTGCCGGCAGTAGGGCAGAAAGGAGAAACTTCTCCAGAGAGGGAGTTCAAAAGTTGGCTGGGGGCTCCCGCCACAGAGAAAACCCTCTCCTGCATTCTCATCAACCATGCCTGTGAGGGAGGTGATACGGAGAAAAGGGTCATTGAGTCTTCCCCCTGTTACCTGCATTCATCTACCTCCCTCAGGAGGGTGCTGTCCAGTGCTGAAATAGCATTCCGCTGCCATTCAACTTCTCTGAGTTGAATGATGGGAACATCTTGTCCTTTGCTCCTGTGTACTTGTGGAACTCCCTGCCACAAGATGTGGTGATGACCGCTAGCTCCAAGTGGCCCTTTTATCAGGGGATGTTTATGGCAGGAATGTTTGGCCAAGGAGGAATGCAGCTCTTGGGACGAAGAAAGGGCTAGTCGCTTCTGGTTTAAGTGATGCATACTTTCTTCCTTTTTTGCACTGAAATTCGTAGGAACCTAGGAAGCTGTCTTACAGTGTATCAGGCAACTGGTCTATCTAGATCAGTATTGTCAACACTGACTGCCAGCAGCTCTTTAGGGATTCCCAGTTATATCTGTAGATCCTGGGGATCAAACCTGGGACTTCCTGCATACAAGGCAGTTGCTCTTCCACTGAGCCTCTTCCCAAGATTAGGAATCATATTGAGAACACAGGGAGCTACCATAGAATCACAGAATTGTAGAGTTGGGAGGGAACCCAGGGGTCATCTAGTCCAACCCCCTGCAGTGCAGGAATCTCAACTAGATCATACTTGATAGATGACCATCCAGAGACAGAGAATCCATTCGACCTTCCAAGGGAGTCCATTCCAATGTCAAACTGTTGTTGCTCTCAGAAGGTTATTCCTGATGTTTAGTCAGAACCTCCTTTTGGTAGCTTGAAGATGTTGGTTTGGTTCCTACTCTACAGAGCAGGAGAAAGCAATCATCATCATCATCATAGTAATAATAGTAATTTATTACTTATACCCCACCTATCTGGTCGGGTTTCCCCAGCCACTCTGGGTGATTCCCAACAGAATATTAAAATGCCATGATTCATCAAATATTAAAAGCTTCCCTAAACAGGGCTGCCTTCAGACGTCTTCTAAAAGTCAGGTAGTTGTTTATTTTCTTGACATCTGATGGGAGGGCCTTCCACAGGGTGGGCGCCACCACTGAAAAGGCCCTCTGCCTGGTTCCCTGTAACCTTACTTCTCGCAGGGAAGGAACTGCCAGAAGACCCTCGGAGCTGGACCTCAGTGTCCGGGCAGAACGATGGGGGTGGAGACGCTCCTTCAGGTCTACTGGGCCGAGGCCGTTTAGGGCTTTAAAGCTCAGCACCAACACTTTGAATTGTGCTTGGAAACGTACTGGGAGCCAATGTAGATCTTTCAAGACCAGTGTTACGTGGTCTCGGTGGCTGCCCCCAGTCACCAGTCTAGCTGCCACATTCTGGATTAGTTGCAGTTTCCAGGTCACCTTCAAAGGTAGCCCCACGTAGAGTGCATGGCAGTAGTCCAAGTGAGAGATAACTAGAGCATGCATCACTCTGGTGAGACAGTCTGCGGGCAGGTAGGGTCTCATCCTGCGTACCAGATGGAGCTGATAAACAGCTGCCCTGGACACAGAATTGACCTGCGCCTCCATGGACAACTGTGAGTCCAGAATGACTCCCAGGCTGCTTAATGACTGTTCGGCTTGCGTGTTCTCCCCATCTCCATCCCCTAAATCTGTTCTGGGGCTTCTCCTACTCCTCCAGAGCAGAACTGTGGGGCACATTCAGGCGGAGGAAAGAGGGAAAACTTTTGCTGTGCCTACTAACAGCATTGAGTACATTGGATGCCCCGCTTAGTGTTATGAACGGGGAAACTGATAAGGATTTGTGCATATTCAGGAGACATGCAAAGGCTGTTTCTCCCCCTGGGGCGGGAGAGGATCAAACAGAAATAAAGGGAGCGTTAGTTTGGACTAAGCCGCAAGGACTAAACCTTGGCACGCATTAAATTTTAAGCAGAGTGTCTGCGAAGCTTCGTTGCACATTATCTAGAATGTGATGGTTGACACTGATTTCCCCCCCTCCCTCTCTTTTAATGATGGCTTTCCCACAAACACCACCTGTGACACAGCAAAAGCCTGTCAACTGCAGCCTCCACTTCAGTCGCCGAGTCCTTTTATAGTGGATGGCTAATTAAACAAAGAAAAGATGACTCTCAATCTCGCCATCTGCTTGGAGGCTCTCTGCCTGCCTTGCAGACTCCCCTGAGACCTTTGGAGGCGGCCCTGATGTTTGCAGAGATTCTTGACATGGGAGGAAGCAGGGCTAAATTAGTAGTTTGAGAAACTGGGCTCCAGGATTAATTTTTTTATTTTTTGCAAAAGAGCTCATCCGTTGGTGTTGAAACGACGAAGAGCTCCTAAATTTGCTTTCCTGAGTCACTGCTGCAGCGAAGCCTAGTCTGTGCATGTACATTTCTTTCCTTTTCTTTTCAAAGAGATCAGATTTTGCATCACATCCCAGCTCCTGCAACCAGAATAAGTTCAGAAAGCGTGCTCATAGCGATTTGTTTCATTAAAAATTATATACCATGCAGAGATTCCAGGACAATTGGAGTAAATTTATTGAATATTTAAAGGACAGCTGTAAAGACTTAAAAATGCTAGCAGTATTGAAGTAATTCCTAAAATGTAAAATAGATAAGATGTGATGATAAAATACGCGAAAAGAAATTGATAAGGGATGCCAACTGAAGGGATGGAGGGAGGTCACAAGCTCGGCAGAGCAAAAAGGTTTATATATTGATAAATGTATGATAAGAAAGGGGACGCGGGTGGCGCTGTGGGTTAAACCACAGAGCCTAGGACTTGCCGATCAGAAGGTCGGCGGTTCGAATCCCCACGACGGAGTGAGCTCCCGTTGCTCGGTCCCTGCTCCTGCCAACCTAGCAGCTCGAAAGCACGTCAAAGTGCAAGTAGATAAATAGGTACTGCTCTGGCGGGAAGGTAAACAGCATTTCCATGAGCTGCTCTGGTTCGCCAGAAGCGGCTTAGTCATGCTGGCCACATGACCCGGAAGCTGTACGCCGGCTCCCTCGGCCAATAAAGTGAGATGAGCGCCGCAACCCCAGAGTCGGCCACGACTGGACCTAATGGTCAGGGGGCCCTTTACCTTTACTATGGTAATAAAGAATATGTAATGTAAAGAAAATAATAAAAAATTATTGGAAGGAAAAAATTATATACCACCCATTGACAAAAAGAATAGAACAATGGAATTATCCGTTAAAAACAATTTCAGACATTTGGGTCTGAAAATTGGGGAAATATTGCTTAACAGAAAGTAGAATAGCTGGATGTCATCCTAGAGGGAATGTATTGAATACCGGTAATTTCTTTTATTTAACTGACAGATGGAAAAGGAAAAGTCCTTGTTTTCTTTCTTTCTTTCTTTCTTTCTTTCTTTCTTTCTTTCTTTCTTTCTTTCTTTCTTTCTTTCTTTCTTCTGTTATTTCCTTCTATCTCCTTTCTCCTTTCTCTTCTTTTTTGTTTTCCTTTGGTGTTCTCTGCTCTGGCCTGTTATCAGGGTCCAAGGATTACATACCCATGAAGGTGGTATAAGGACCCGGAGAGGTGGAGAAGGGAAGACCCCCTCCCCCAGTGTGAGGGACTGTGAGAAGGAGGGAAAGCTCCCAGGTGAGAGCTGGGAGGGGCCACCACTTTTTGCGTGAGACAGAAAGGATGAAACAATGAAATTATCGGCTTAAAACAACCCGCTTACAAACAGCTAACTTAAGACATTTGAAAAGAATCCAAATCTGTAATTAGCTAGACTCTTTGTGACCCCCTGGATCAGAGCATGCCAGGCACTCCTGTCTTCCACTGCCTCCCACAGTTTGGTCAAACTCATGCTGGTAGCTTCCAGAACACTGTCCAACCATCTCCTCCTCTGTCGTCCCCTTCTCCTTGTGCCCTCCATCTTTCCCAACATCAGGGTCTTTTCCAGGGAGTCTTCTCTTCTCATGAGGTGGCCAAAGTATTGGAGCCTCAGCTTCAGGATCTGTCCTTCCAGTGAGCACTCAGGGCTGATTTCCTTCAGAATGGATCGGTTTGATCTTCTTGCAGTCCATGGGACTCTCAAGAGTTTCCTCCAGCACCAGAATTCAAAAGCATCAATTCTTTGGCGATCAGCCTTCTTTATGGTCCAGCTCTCACTTCCATACATCACTACTGGGAAAACCATAGCTTTAACTAGACAGACCTTTGTCGGCAAGGTGATGTCTCTGCTTTTTAAGATGCTGTCTAGGTTTGTCATGGCTTTTCTCCCAAAAAGCAGGTGGAGAATGCTTTTAGCAGGTACCAAAAAAAAAGTACAGTGAATGTTTCTGCCTGACATCAATAGGCAGGGAACTCCAAGTGTGGCTGCTACCATAAGGAAAGATTAATTTCTTTCAAATCTTGAATGGGCATTATTTGGCTCCTGCAGCGGTTCTGCAGATGGAAGTGGTCGAGTGAACAGATCGGCAAGCACACAGATAGTTGCTTTGCTGAAGTTATTTCATCCACACGATTGTAGTTTTCAAATACAAACATGTGGACAGGTGCATCCCTACTTCCATTTGTTTGACTTGTGTGAGACCTCGGCGATATGCGTGGTGCCAGGACATAATTAACCACCAGTGTGGTGTAGTGGTTAAGAGCGGTAGTCACGTAATCTGGGTAACCGGGTTCGCGTCTCCGCTCCTCCACATGCAGCTGCTGGGTGACCTTGGGCTAGTCACACTTTGAAGTCTCTCAGCCCCACTCACCTCACAGAGTGTTTGTTGTGGGGGAGGAAGGGAAAGGAGAATGTTAGCCGCTTTGAGACTCCTTAAAGGGAGTGAAAGGCGGGATATCAAATCCAAACTCTTCTTCTTCTTCTTCTAAATCAGTTCAGACTGGAAAAAGGCATGAAACCGGCAAAACCGACCCAAAACCAGCGGGGAAACTGCAAAAATGGTGCAGAAGGAACACGAAAACGGCTGCCAAACCCAGGAGCCTTTGCACCAACCTCTGAGTCTTGGGGAAAGTCGGAGTTTCAGAAAGGAAATCTGGAGGGAGCAGTTGTGGTGGAGTTGGCTGGACTTTTTGGTTTGGTGGAGATTCATGTAGCTGAAAATGTGCATCTTGCAGATGGAACATATCAAACATATATTATTCTTAGTGAAATTTGCACCGCATCTTTATTCTCTGATTGAAATCAAGGGTGAGGGTCCCAGGCAATCTCCAATTCAGGGACCATCATCATCAACCTTTTATTCGACCGTCAGTCAGAAAAAAGTACATTTGTCAATACACAGTTAAAACATCCAGGAAAATTTTAGAACTTAGCCAACACTAAAATGGGCTAAACAGATAGCCCCATGTCAATACAGTCTATTATAGTCTTGCGACGCTTAAAAGCTAAAAAAAGAAATTTGGCCACCAAAGAAGGTATAGCTCTAGTCACATTATTCAGCAAGTGTAAAACCTGGTTTTCTCCAGATAGGAAGCTAAATTGACATAGGAGTGGGTCTATAAAATTTTGTCTAAGCTCTGCATAAGAAGGGCAAGCCAAGAGAATGTGTTCGGTGGACTCAACCACACCCATGGCACAATGACAGGTTCTCTGGGCGTATGGTACACCCCTGTACCTTCCCCACAATATCGCAGAGTCAAGGACATTTAATCTAGCCGCTGTAAGAAGTCTGCGGTATTCCACATAGTGGATTTCTGCAAGGTAGGGGGCTGGTATGGTCCGATAAATCTGGTCCCCTAGGAACATCCCTGGTTTTCAGGGACCAGGAAACCCAGGCTTGCTTTCCTTCATGCTTTCGGATTTTCCAGTCATCCAAGCATCTTAGACTCTGCATGTGCTAACGTCCAGCTTTCTAAGTGGTCTGGAATGAGCCAAACTATTTGGGATTCATTTCTCGCCCTTCGTTTCCAGGGAGAGATTCGACAAACATACCGCTGCTTCAGATTTTCATAGCAACCAGAGTTTTTGAGGGGGCACAGCTGCCAATTTTTTTACCTCTCCCGGTGTTCAGGGGCTAACACTGGCTTTCACCCAACCCAGCTGTTTTGGACAACAGTTCCCATCAGCCACAGCCGGGGAGGTTGGGGAAAGAAAGAAGGAAAGGGGACGTGACAGAAGTTTGTAAATTTATGCATGGAATGGAGGAAGCAGACAGATAAACATTTCTCCCCCTCTTTCAAACCACTAGAACTTGTGGACGTCCAAAGAAATGTAACATTGGCAGGTTCAGTACCAACAAAAGAGAGTACTTCTTCATGCAGCACGTAGTTAAACTATGGAACTCCCTGCCACAGTGGGCAAGGATGGCTACCAATGTAGATGGTTTTAAAAGAAGGTTGGAAAAGCTCACGGTGGAGGAGAGGGCTATCGAGGGCTACTACAGAGGATGCTTTGGCAATGGCTTTACATGCTTTACATGCTGTACTGACTCATTTGGAGAAGCAAAGGTAAAGGTAAAGGGGTCCCTGACCATTAGGTCCAGTCGTGGCCAACTCTGGGGTTGCAGCACTCATCTCGCTTTATTGGCCGAGGGAGCCGGCGTACAGCTTCCAGGTCATGTGGCCAGCATGACTAAGCCGCTTCTGGCGAACCAGAGCAGCGCACGGAAACGCTGTTTACCTTCCTGCTGGAGTGGTACCTATTTATCTACTTGCACTGGTGTGCTTTCGAACTGCTAGGTTGGTAGGAGCAGGGACTGAGCAACGGGAGCTCACCCCGTCGTGGGGATTCGAACCGCCGACCTTCTGATCAGCAAGTCCTAGGCTCTGTGGTTTAACCCACAGTGCCACCCACGTCCCAATAGAATCATAGCATCATAGAATTGCAGAGCTGGGAGGCACCCGAGGGTCGTCTAGCCCAACCCCCATGCCCACAACCGTCCTTGGGTGGGTCTGAACCACCAGCCACTGAACCACCACTGACCCATTTCTCTTTATGATTTGAGTCTGCCAAGAGCAGGTGTGAGCATCTTGGGTTATTCAGGTGTTGCTGAACTACAACTCCCAGCAAGCATGGCCAATGTCCAGGGGTGATGGGAGTTGTGGCTCAGCCACATCTGGAGGGCCAAAGAGTTCCCCACACCTGGCCCAGAGGATGCAAACGCAGTGAGCATGTGCAGGGGGGAAGGTCGCTGCATGCAATGCTGGCCTCTGTGCCTGCAGCGAACATGCTTGCTGCAGGTATATCGTCTGGGTTTGTCTACTCTACTGTGGGCGAGGCTGCCTTCGGCGATGCTGTCATCTCCCTTAATTTCACTACAGCGAAACAGAAGGGAAAAAAATGGATGTACCGTGCTATATTAGAAGCGGAAAAAAACTTGTTTTGATGAATTGGAAGAGCCGCAAAAAGATTCCATTGAGCACACCGGATTGATAATATGGACAGATTAGCTACATACGAACGAATGGCATGTTGACGCAAATTAAGAATGGATAAATATGAAGAAATCTGGAATGAATATTTAAGCGATAAGGCGGACAGTGGGGGGAGGAGGGGAGGTGGGAAAAGATTGTTAAAAAGGTGTAGTCATAGGTATATCAGTGTATTCAGATCTGAATTGTCAAGTTGTGTTATTATGGTTTTTGTTGTATGTGTCTTTTGCGGTTGATGTTTGTATCGAAAAAATGATTAAATAAATTTAAAAGAAAAACTACAGTGAAATGAGACACACGTGCCGGGCCCCAAACTAGTTATAGAGCTCCGTACGACTTGCGCTTATTCTTAGCTGCTGCACGTTACATTATTCATGTGCCTTTTGTCTCGGTGATGCGCACGAGGCAGAGCTTTTTAATGAAGGCGCACTGGGCGGCATGTCTCTTTCCGCGCCTGCCTGGAGGTCCCCCTCCTCATCTTTGCATTAGGGCCAGGGCAAGTCAGTAGCATAGGGCTACTGGACTCGGGGGGTTTCAAGGAAGAACCCATTCAGAGTTGCCTTCAGCTCTCAGACTAAAAGGTTCAGTGTTCTGCTACCAAAGGAACATCAATCGATGCCTCTGGCTTCCTGCAAGAAGATGAAACGAGCCCACTGGATCAAGGGCCAATGGCCCATCTAGTCCGGCATCCCGAATGCATCTAGTCCAGAATGTTGGAAGATTTGGGACAGAGAGAAAAAGCAGCACGTAGTTGAACTACGGAACTCCTTGCCACAAGAGGGATGGCAGCCAACCTACATGGCTTTGAAAGAGGATTAGACAAATTCATGGATGAGGTGAGGGCTATCGATGGCTGTCAGCCATGAAGGTGATGCTCTTGCCTTTGTGGCTGGAGAACACAATGCTTGGATAAACTGGATAGCTCCGTCCGTTAGAGCACAAGACTCTTAATCTCTGGGTTGTGGGTTCGAGCCTCACACTGGACAAACGTTTCCTGCATTGCAGGGGTTTAGACTAGATCAGTGTTTCCCAACCTTGGGCCTCCTGCTGTTTTTGAACTACAATTCCCATCATCCCTGACCACTGGTCTTGCTAGCTAGGGATGATGGGAGTTGTAGTCCAAAAACAGCTGGAGGCCCAAGGTTGGGAAACACTGGACTAGATGATCCTGGTGGTGTCAGGAGTTCAGCCTACACCCGAGTAGGACCCTGGCAGAGACACATGCCAGTGTGGTGTAGTGGTTAAGAGCAGTGGACTCATGATCTGGTGAACCGGGTTCGCTTCCCTGCTCCTCCACATGCAGCTGCTGGGTGACCTTGGGCCAGTCACACTTCTTTGAAGTCTCTCAGCCCCACTCACCTCACAGAGTGTTTGTTGTGGGGGAGGAAGGGAAAGGAGATTGTTAGCCACGTTGAGACTCCTTCAGGTAGTGATAAAGTGGGATATCAAATCCAAACTCTTCTTCTTCCTGGACTTTTGTTCGGGAGCTTCAAAAGCTTTCTTCTGCCCGATCATCACAGCTACCGATGCCCACCGACACCGGCACACTTAGGGATCTGCAGAGTCTTCGCAGCTTGCGTAACAGACCTCAGCAACTCAGCATTTTGGCTAATCTACTTTATTTACATATAAACATGCACGGAGCACTGCAACATGGCTCCCTCTCTCTCTAGCATCAGACAGCGAAGAAGAAGAAGAAGAAGAAGAAGAAGAAGAAGAAGAAGAAGAAGAAGAAGAAGAACAGGAGGAGTTTGGATTTGATATCCCGCCTTTCACTCCCTTTAAGGAGTCTCCAAGCGGCTCACATTCTCCTTTCCCTTCCTCCCCCACAACAAACACTCTGTGAGGTGAGTGGGGCTGAGAGACTTCAGAGAAGTGTGACTGGCCCAAGGTCACCCAGCAGCTGCAGGTGGAGGAGCGGAGACGCGAACCGGGTTCCCCAGATTACGAGACTACCGCTCTTAACCACTACGCCACACTGGCTCTCTAGAGAAAAAGAACAAAGGACAATAGTCCCACTTCACGGAACACAGTAACACAAACATCCTGTCTCCGTCACTTCCCACTCTGCGGAGTCAAAACATATCACGTCATGTGAAAGACAACAATCCCATGACTGCAATCACGGAGCAGGAATTCTAACAGGTGGTCTCTTCCAGTGATTCTGAACAACAGTTGCTGGAAACCACTGGAGGGGAGAGTTCCTTCTGGTTCTGCTTTTGGGCTTCATCACAAGCATCCAGTTGGCCACCGTGAGAACTTCTGATGCTCTTAGGATGGTAGGAGTGACAGCTAGAGGGTTTCAGTCTCGGAAAGGCAAGGGGTCAACTAGATGGCCGTGGGAAATCTGCAAGCCAGATTCAACTCCATGAGCCCTCTCCCCTCTTGCTCTTTCCAGCAACTGGTGTTCAGAAGCATCTCTGCTCCCACTGTGCCAGATTTCCGTACAGTGGTACTCTGGTTAAGAACTTATTTCGTTCTGGAGGTCCGTTCTTAACCTGGAACTGTTCTTAGCCTGAGGTACCACTTTAGCTAATGGGGCCTCCCGCTGCCACCGGAGCACGATTTCTGTTCTCATCCTGAAGCAAAGTTCTTAACCCAAGGTACTATTTCTGGGTTAGCGGAGTCTGTAACCTGAAGCGTCTGTAACCTGAAGCATCTGTAACCCGAGGTACCACTGTATAAGCTGAACAAGCTATAGCTTAGGGCCCCACTCCCTTGGGGGCCTCCAAAAAAAATTAGAGGGGGGGGGAAACCTGGATGTACATTTCCAAAATATAAGTTAAAAAACAAATAGAATCAAACCTACATACAGCAACAGTGTTTTGTGTTGTGTAGGCTCCTATGATGTAAGTCATGGGCCCCGCCTGCTATCCTGCTCCCTAAAATATCACTGGTTTGCTCCTTTCTATATACAGGGTGCCCACATTCTGCATGGACTGGTTATTTTGTTATGTGCAAATGGTTTGAGATACCTATTAGGTCCATAAATTACCATATAGCATATATTCAACACAAAAACCAGCAACAATTTCTTGTTGACAAAGGACAGCTGGACATAAAAAGGGCCCCGTTACCTTCAGTAGCTTAGGGCCTCATCAAACCTAAATCCGGCCCTGCAAGTAGCCATCAATTGCCATAATAATAATAATAATAATAATAATAATAATAATAATAATAATATAGTGGTACCTCGGTTCTCAAACATAATGCGTTCTGGAAGACGGCTTGAGTTCCGAAATGTTCGAAAACTGAGGCGTAAAGGGCTGGGTTTTCAGCATTTGGTTTCTGAAACATTCGTCAATGGAGACATTTGAGAACCAAGGTACCACTGTAGTAGTACAGTAATAATAATAATAATAATAATAATAATAATATCTGACTGGGTTGCCCCAGTCTCTCTGGGCGGCTCCCAACAAAAAATAGTAAAAGCACAATACAACACCACACACTAAAAACTTCCCTGGTGTCTTTTAAGAATCGTATAGCTGTGTATCTGTTTAACTTCTGATGGGAGGGCATTCCACAGACTGGGTACCACGACCAAGAAGGCCCTGTGCCTGGTTCCCTGTAACCTCAACTCTCGCAGTGAGGGAACTGCCAGAAGGCCCTCGGAGCTGGACCTCAGTGTCTGCACTGAACAACAGGGGTGGAGACGCTCCTTCAGGTATATAGGGCCGTTTAGGGCTTTAATGGGATGCGGGTGGCGCTGTGGGTTAAAGCCTCAGCGCCTAGGGCTTGCCGATCAAAAGGTCGGCGGTTCGAATCCCCGCGGCGGGGTGAGCTCCCGTCGTTCGGTCCCAGTGCCTGCCAACCTAGCAGTTCGAAAGCACCCCCAGGTGCAAGTAGATAAATAGGTACCGCTTTATAGCGGGAAGGTAAACGGCGTTCCGTGTGCTGCGCTGGCTCGCCAGATGCAGCTTGTCACACTGGCCACGTGACCCAGAAGTGTCTCCGGACAGCGCTGGCTCCCGGCCTATAGAGTGAGATGAGCGCACAACCCTAGAGTCTGGCAAGACTGGCCCGTACGGGCAGGGGTACCTTTACCTTTACCTTTAGGGCTTTAATGGCCCGCACCAAAACTTTGCATTGCGCTCAGAACGGCGAATTTCTCCCTCATCGGTCCCAGCCAGCAAAGCCATCTGGAGGCACCAAGTTGAGGAAAGTCTGGTCTGGACCAAAGTTCCTTGTTAGAAACGACCTGTTCTGCAATCAGATCTCAATCCACTGAGTGGAGCCCTGATCTACATGCAAATCTCCTTTCTGGGATGCCATGAATGCAAGGGGGGGGGGAATCATATGCGTGCAAACACACATTGGCTGCTTGTGGTGTTTGCGGTGTGGTCTTCGCAAGCAGTTTGCCGCTAGCCTGGGGTGTGCGCTGAATATTAACGACCGGCTAGGTTTTAATTAATGGGTGTGTTTCTGCCCTGGAGGTAGGACGCAGCATCGCGGCCCGCTGTCGCTCAAATGGATTGCAAAGTGGATTGATCATCCTGAAAAGGGGAGAGGGGACTAAAACAGACCTTATTGGTCAGTCCACCATCAACTCTCATTGATTATTTTCCATTGAGGATGGTGGAAACTCAGAGATGTTTGACAGCAACACACCCTACCTCTCATTGCTATTTTAGAACAGGGGTTCCTAAACTTATTTGGCCTACCACCCTACTTTTCAGGGGGGAAAGATTTACTCAGCACACACCCACCCATCTACCTTCTTTAAGCGAAAAAAACAAAGATGCAGAGATAAATTTGCATTCTTTTGTGTACAGTGGTACCTCAGGTTACATACGCTTCAGGTTACAGACTCCACTAACCCAGAAACAGTGCTTCAGGTTAAGAATTTTGCTTCAGGATGAGAACAGAAATCGTGCGGCCGGAGCGGGAGGCCCCATTAGCTAAAGTGGTGCTTCAGGTTAAGAACACTTTCAGGTTAAGTACAGACCTCCGGAACGAATTAAGTACTTAACCTGAGGTACCACTGTATCTATCTTTCTACCTGTGTCCTGAAACACAGTAAAGAAAGCTGTTGTTGTAAATGAGACACCTTGAAGCTTGAAATCATAAAATGATTTATTAAAATCAACCATAGTGATACAGTCATACCTCATGTTACGTTTGCTTCATGTTACGTTCTTTCAGGTTACGTCCCGCGGCGACCCGGAAGTACCGGAAAGGGTTACTTCCGGGTTTCGCTGCTCGTGCATGCGCAGAAGCGCAAAATGACGTCACGCGCATGCACAGAAACGACAAATCGCAACCCGCGCGTGCACAGACGTGCCGCTGCAGGTTGTGCTCTTTTCATGTTGCGATTGGGCCTCCGGACCGGATCCCGTTTGCAACCAGAGGTGCCCCTGTATTCACATTACACACAGAAAGTTTTGCGAGTTTATTTGGAAAATAAAGCGCTCGCCGCGGCTTTGATGTTGCATTGCTAAGCATCATTACACAACACATGGAACATATGTGAACGGTTTTTCAAATTTTTCTTCTTTTTTATATATATATAATTTTTATTAGTTTTTTAAACATCATTTTCAACAGTAATTAAACATACTTTTACATCTTATTCAGATTTTTGACTTTCATCAATCCTGTCTGAAAATTTTCCAATCTCATCTCTCAGTATACATTTCTTATCTTCCCTGTTACATTTCAAACTCATAACCAATATCTCTATCTTTTTCTACTTTGTGACACTTCGTATATTTCTCCTTACAAAACTTCTTGTAGTCCTCCTAGCATAATTTGTTGATTTCAGTTGCTCTTCAAATAATTCATATACTTCTTCCAATCTTCTGTAAATCTCTGGTCCCGCAGGTTTCGAATCCTTCCTGTCATTTTGTCCAATTCTGCATAGTCCATTAATTTCGTCTGACATTCTTCTTTCGTTGGAATTTCTTCTTGTTTCCATTTCTGGGCTAACAATACTCTTGCCGCAGTTGTTGCATATAAAAGCAATTTAACATCTTGCCTATTAATCTCCTGACCTATAATACCAAGTAAAAATGCTTCTGGTTTTTAAAAAAATGTATATTTCAACATCTTTTTCATCTCATTATATATCATTTCCCAGTTCTTTACTTTTTTACATTCCCACCACATATGATAAAATGTTCCTTCTTTTTCTTTACATTTCCAACATTTATTATTTGTCTTATACATTTTAGCTAATTTCAAAATTTTCTTCTCTTCTTTATGCTTCCAGTGCCCTTTATTTTTATTCAACACCCCCCTGCCCAATCACACCCAAGGATAGTGCCCCCCCCCCCCGTTTGGCAGTGGCAGTTATCTCCCACTTTGGAAAGTTTGTTTTAGGAGGATGGGGAGATATAGAGAACAGAAAGCCAGCTTCCCCTGAAGTGTGCTCCTGAGCTATAACTGTTAGTACCAGTAGAGTTGTGCAGCTGTTTATATTGAGCCCATCACCTGTCAGAATCCGGGTACCAGTTCCTGGAAGCTGCAGGAGAGGAGCGGGGTCTTGTGTTCAAATCCTGTTGGTATTTTAATATCGCAAGAGGCTAGGGCATGGGTGAAGGGAATGAATATCGGAATGATTAAGATCACTGACCATGCCCCTATATCTGCCATCCTTCAAATAGGTCATATTAATAGGTCCTATTCTTGGAGGTTTAACCCTGAGGTTGGTAGCTGATGAACAGAGTAAGGTTAAAATAAAAATAGTGCTAAAAGGTATTTTGAGGAAAATAAAGACCCGGAGCTCCCATTAACAACAAAATGGGAAGCAATGAAAGCAGTCATTAGGGGAGAATGTATTCAGAGCTTGTCAGTGTTTTTAAAAAAGGGAAAGATAGGAGGATTAGGGAGGTAGAAGAGGAGGTCAGGATATTGGAGGAGAAATTTAGGATGTCTAAGCAAAAGAAGGATAAGGAAAAATTAAACCAAAAGAGGGAAGAGTTGAAAGTTTTAGATATAAATAGAACTACATTAAAGTTATGGTACAGTAAACAAAAATATTATGAATTTGAAGGGATATGTGAGAACAGGATGATGGACTAGGTGGGCCTTTGGCCTTATCCAGGCCATAGCTGACAAATTTTCCCTTTTCTTGCGAGGAATCCTATTTGGAGTAAGGGAATTTCCCTTTAAAAAAGGGAAACGTTGACAGCTATGATCCAGGCGGCTCTTCGTATGCTCATATGAAGTTTATGGGTGTTTATTTTCTTGTTCAGAAAGCTCACCTTAAAAAAAAGAATATTCTTCTAAGCTGGCATACTACCTCTACTACTAATGTTGATGATTATGATGATTATTTAAAAGCCCTATGACCCCTGAAATTACAAAACAGGCAACAGCAATGCTAATACAGTGGTACCTCAGGTTAAGTACTTAATTCATTCCGGAGGTCCGTACTTAGCCTGAAACTGTTCTTAACCTGAAGCACCACTTTAGCTAATGGGGCCTCCTGCTGCTGCAGCGCCGCCAGAGCACGATTTCTGTTCTCATCCTGAAAGTTCTTAACCTGAAGCACTATTTCTGGGTTAGCAGAGTCTGTAACCTGAAGCATATGTAACCCGAGGTACCACTGTACGCAAAAAACAGTAAAATAGGAATACATGCCTCCTTCATTATAGTAGCAGGAACCAAAGTGTTTGGGAATGGGTGCATGGAGGACAACATTTTTGGGGAACACCAGCGAAGAATGGAACCACGGACAGCAGCCATTTTGAGCTCGGCTGTAGTGTTGAATCAAGTCTCCTTGTTCCACATTTCAGTCTCCAGGGACTTCATTTTATCCATTTTATCCATATCACGTTGTGTCGGTGGATTCTGCTCCCTGCCCCACAAAGACGAAGATGTGAATATTCCCCAGCGTCCCCTAAATTTCTGGCCAGCTTACTGGCTCCGGCTGTTATAAACTCATGAAATAAGTGACTGTTCGGAGTATGGATGCCAAAGGCACATAGACCTTGAGCGTGTTGGGGGTCTGCGGAAATGTGGACCTTGTGAGGTCTTCTGAGGATGTGGTCATGGACACCAGTCACAAAATGGCTCCCATGGAGGCCAAAATGGCTGTCAACGGGTCATGACATAACACAAAATGGCTGCCCTAGGGGTGTGGCATAGCACAAGATGGCTGCATCTAAAAGAACAGGGAAAAAGCAATAGGACTGTGACATTCCCAAGTTTAGGAAATCTCAGTTTTTATTTTAAAAGAACAACACTTTGAAACATATGAAAAGCAAAATGCATTCCGGTGTAGATTGGAACTAGGATGCACAGAAAACCCAATTCAGAAATTATTACTGAACTCTCTTATTCCACAGGCGGGCATGCAGAACCACAAACAAAAACATGTATAGAATGGTGTCTAATCATCATATATTTATTTATTTAAATGACTTTACCCCCCAAAAGGGGGGAGGCTTCCAGAGAGACTGCACAAATCACCCAAACAAACAAAAGTCCCCCAAACAGAGGGGGGAAATTTATACAGTGGAACCTCAGTTGTTGAACATAATCCGTTCCGTTTGACTTCCGAAACGTTCGACAACTAAGGCGGCTGGCAAAATCCATTGGAAAAAAATGAGAAATGCGCCTCAGAAGCTGTTCAACTTCTGAAGCGCGTTTGAAAAAAACGGAAGAATTTGCTTCCAGGTTGTCAGTGTTCGAAAGTTGAAACGTTCGACTTCCAAAGCCTTCGACCACCGAGGTTCCACTGTCAGTGGCCTCAAAGTTTGACAGTGCCACTGAACCCCACAAGCATGAGACAGACGTACTGACTGGAGATGGGGAAACACCTTCTTTTTGTGCAGAAGGTTGTCAAGTTTCATCTCAGCATCTCCTCTGCCTGAAATCCTGGAGAGCTGCTGCCAGTCCGTGCCGACATCACTGAGGTAAATGGACCAATGGTCCGACTCAGTACAAGGCAATTTGCTGCCTTCCGGGTTCAGTGGTCTGCCCTTGATCTAACAGATCTAAACCAGGATCTTCTTTTGGACCTGCCCAGGATCACCTTATTCCCCTACCAAGTGATACTAAGCTCACTCTGTAGCCTCCAGCTCTGGTTCTTGAGTTTTGAAAGACCAGGCAACCTGACATGGCAACAACCTCTTCCCCCAAACCCTTGGGTAGAGGGTAGGGGAGCCCTCTGCGTCACAGATATTAATATTGCTCAGCGTGAAGTCACCGGATGTATAAAGACTTGCTCCTTTTGGAGCGAAACATTGTCTAGACCAGTGGTTCTCAACCTGTGGGTCCCCAGATGTTGTTGGACTACAACTCCCATTATCCCTGACCACTTGTCATGCTGGCTAGGAATGATGGGAGTTGTAGTCCAACAACGTCTGGGGACCCACAGGTTGAGAAACACTGGTCTAGACCCATTAGATTGTTGAAACTGTACTTGCAGAACTTTCTTCAAAAACAGAATGAAAGAATCAAAGATGCATCCAAATAATTCCGTACAATATCTTTTTTGTGTGCTAATTATTTTTTAATTGGTTTTCCATAATTATTGTGCAAGTCAAACACAGACCTGTCTTCTTAGAAATAAAAGAAACTTATAATCAGAGCTGACTAACAAAGCTCTCTCTCACATGGGCTCCATTTTGCCTGCATTTCAGCCCCTTAGGCTGCTCAGCATCTTAGGTTATGGGTAGCATCTCACTCCCACAGAGCCTGAGAGCAAAGACGTAGCCAGCACCCTTCCAAGATGGCGCATTTGCAACCGAATACCTTTGCCGCCTGATCTAAGGTTAAACACTCACATGTTAGCCAGCAGACAACAGTTGTTAATTATCAACTCATCAAGGAGTTCAGAGACCACTTAGTATACTCCAGTGGAATTTCCCCACGTTCAAGCCTTCAGTGATACACATCTAGGCATTTTCTCCTTTCGGTGTCAATTAAACAACCGACACTGTTCAGCATAATGGTGCGTACAAACAGAAAGCTACTGAAGCCATTCTATTTCTTAGCCTTTCTGGCCAGCCTTTTGATTCCCGCTTCTCACTCAAGCTCTCCGCCTTTCCCTCAGAAATGAATTCCAACCCTGGACAGACGTCAAGCCGGTGAAAGCCATCAAGGTCAAGCCCCAGTACAAGTTTCCGGAGGGGAAGATGAACCACAAAACGAGCTACAGCACCCAGTTCACTGTCGAAGGGGCAAAGCCCGGCCCTTCGGATAACAAATTCCTCGAGCATCGGAGGATACGGAGCCTGTACAGCGAGCCCTACAAGGAAATCACAAAGGTAAGGGAGACGGGACGGCAGTACGGCTCCTCTGTGGGATACTTCCCCGTCGAAACAAAACATTCGTTTATTTCATACTTTTGTACGCTCCTTCCTCGCACGCTGGCTGGGGCTGATGGGAGTTGGAGTCCAGCGTCATCTGGAGGGGGGGAGGTTCTCCCTCCATTCTCTGTGGCAAATTTGGGCAGGAGGGAGTCTCTGCGGGGTCAGCAGGATCCACCACTTCCCCGTCGCATCCCACCAACATCCTGTCCAGTTGGTTGGCTAGTTCAGAAGTTCTCAGCTCCTTGGACTGCTCTGTGATTTGACTTCAGTTTCATTTTGGCCCACAAACCAGATTCGACAGCGACTAGGAACCATCAGATCAGTCTCCCGCTGTTGCAAAAGCTGCAGGGCTTGGGGTTTTTGTTTCGTTTTGTTTTCAGGGCCTATAATAACCCCTAGTATCTCTGTGTGCCCTCATTTGTTCACTACAAATCTATACATGATCTGATGTAAGCCAGGGTCCCCCAAACTGCGGCCCATGGAGGCCGTTTAACTGGCCCCCGAGCCGCCCCCAAACCAAGCTGCCCTCTTGGAACGTCCCTGGGTGCTGCACTAAACCGGCACAGCGCAGCGTGGGGACTCTCTTCCGCCTCTCTGGAAATCGCTTCTGCGCATGCCCAGATGCCGGAAATCGCGTCTGCGCAAGTCCGCAGTGCCGGAAATTGCTTCTGCACATGCCCGCATGCAGGCGCAATTTTCAGCATCTGGGCATGTACAGAACTGATATCCGGCACCGCAGATATAAAGGTAAAGGGACCCCTGACCGTTAGGTCTAGTCGTGGCCGACTCTGGGGTTGCGGCGCTCATCTCGCTTTATTGGCTGAGAGGGCCGCGTACAGCTTCCGGGTCATGTGGCCAGCATGACTAAGCCGCTTCTGGCGAAACAGAGCAGAATGGGAGCTCACCCCGTTGCTGGGATTCGAACCGCCATCCTTCTGATCGGCAAGTCCTAGGCTCTGTGGTTTAACCCACAGCGCCACTCGCGTCCCTCTTAAGTGGATTAAGCCTGCCCAAAAAATTGCAGACAGATATACCCAGGGAGTTTTGTGCAGGGCCCTTCTAAAACCTAGGGCAGTAAAGGCTGAGAGAGACCTCTAGCCAGGACCCTGAAGAAGTGCCCCAATCTCTGCCCCTCACACCACCACCCCTGAGAGGACCGAGAATGTCTGTGTGTCCATGTGTGATGGTGAAGGCAGCATCCTGAATCCTGCAGAACAAGGGAAGCTGAGAGCCATGCTACAGCAGTGCTCTGCAGATCCAGGAAATTAATCTGCTTACATCAGGGGTCGGCAAGGCTTGCTGGGAATGGGCCGGATCACTCCCGCGGAGATCCTCTGTGGGTCAGGCCAGTGCAGCGCGACGCTGGAAATTGCGTCTGCGCATGTCTGGAACACGGGTGGTGCTGTGGGTTAAACCACAGAGCCTAGGACTTGCCGATCAGAAGGTCGCCGGTTCGAATCCCCATGATGGAGTGAGCTCTCGTTGCTCGGTCCCTGCTCCTGCCCACCTAGCAGTTCGAAAGCACGTCAAAGTGCAAGTAGATAAATAGGTACCACTCCGGCGGGAAGGTAAACGGCTTTTCCGTGCGCTGCTCTGGTTCATCAGAAGCGGTTTAGTCATGCTGGCCACATGACCCGGAAGCTGTATGCCGGCTCCCTCGGCCAATAAAGTGAGATGAGCGCCACAACCCCAGAGTTGGCCATGACTGGACCCTTTACCTTTACCTTTAATCCACTTAATCCAAGGACTTTGACCAAAGGTTACACCCATTTTTATATTACCCATTACAGTGGTACCTCGGGTTACATACGCTTCAGGTTATATATGCTTCAGGTTACACACTCCACTAACCCAGATATAGTGCCTCAGGTTAAGAACTTTGCTTCAGGATGAGAACAGAAATCATGCTCCGGCGGCGTGGCAGCGGCAGGAGGCCCCATCAGGAGGTGCTTCGGGTTAAGAACAGTTTCAGGTTAAGTATGGACCTCTGGAACGAATTAAGTACTTAACCCGAGGTACCGCTGTATAGTGAACGGGGCACAGAGAGCTTCATTTATGCAGAGCAGCCCAGAACTCAGAGCACAGAACTCAGTGGACTCAGAAACAGACTGGAAATATAGGTTGTTGGCCCCCTGTCTTGAGAGACAATGGAGTGTGCCTTTAGGGGTGAAGTGAAACCAGTACATTAGCAGCACCAAAGAGACCTCTCTGGGGCACAATCCTGGAGGTCCTGAGCTGCCCAAATGACAAGATCCCCCTCTCAGTCTTGATTATGTGGTCCAAATAGGAAAAGAGAGCAAGGCATTTGGCACCAGCTAGGCTGCAGAAGGTACCATCCAACCATCTTAGAGACTCCACTTTGGATTTGTGTAGGGTTTACTCCTGAGTCTTTTCTTCTCCTGAAGATGTCCCACAAGGCAGCGGAGGTTTAGGATCAGAGATTTCCTTCTCCTAGATGGGCTCCCTTCCCAGGTGGACAAGACCCACCTGCCCCTCACTTCCCTCTACAGCAGAGCTGTCAACGTTTCCCTTTTTTTAAAGTGAAATTCCCTTATTCCGAATAGGATTCCTTGCAAGAAAAGGGAAAAGTTGGCAGCTATGCTCTACAGCAGGGATGATGATGATGATGATGATGATAATAACAACAACAACAACAACAACAATTTATTATTTATACCCCGCCCATCTGGCTGAGTTTCCCCAGACACTCTGGGCGGTTCCCAATCAAGTGTTAAAAACAGTACAGTGTTAAATATTAAAAACTTCCCTGAACAGGGCTGCCTTCAGATGTCTTCTGAATGTCACGTAGTTGTTTATCTCTTTGACATCTGAAGGGAGGGTGTTCCACAGGGCGGGTGCCACTACCGAGAAGGCCCTCTGCCTGGTTCCATGTTGCTTTGCTTCTCGCAGGGAGGGAACCACCAGAAGGCCCTCGGCGCTGGACCTCAGCGTCCGGGCTGAACGATGGGGGTGGAGACGCTCCTTCAGGTCTACTGGGCCGAGGCCGTTTAGGGCTTTAAAGGTCAACACCAACACTTTGAATCGTGCTCGGAAACGTACTGGGAGCCAATGCAGATGTCCAACTGGTTGACCACGACTGACTGGTTGATCCCCAGGAAGGTTCCAGGGGGTAGATCTCTGTTTTTCTAGTCTTTTTTAAAAAAAAACTCCTTAGCTTAACCACCATCACCCTAAGGAATCCACAACCTTTAAAACTGCCCTGGGTCCATTTTTCTTCTTGAATTTCTGCCAGCTGGGGACAGCAGTCTAATTCACCATAGTGGGAGCATTGCATCAGCCTTTCCTCAGCTAAACAGAGGGTTTCAAATACCCAGCTCAGGCGGGGAATAAATCCTTTCCCTTTCTCTCCTGCCACACAGTGGTGCCTTGGTTCTCAAACTTAATCCGTTCCGGAAGTCTGTTCCAAAACCAAAGCGTTCCAAAACCAAGGTGCGCTTTCCCATAGAAAATAATGCAAAACGGATTAATTTGCCCGGACTTTTAAAAACAACCCCTGACACAGCAATTTGACATGGATTTTACTCTCTAACAATTGACCCATAAAATGAAAGCAATAAACAATGTACCTCATAGAATCATAGAGTTGGAACAGACCACAAGGGCCATCGAGTCCAACCCCCTGCCAAGCAGGAAACACCATCAGAGCACTCCTGACATATGGTTGTCAAGCCTCTGCTTAAAGACCTCCAAAGAAGGAGACTCCACCACACTCCTTGGCAGCAAATTCCACTGTCAAACAGCTCTTACTGTCAGGAAGTTCTTCCTAATGTTTAGGTGGAATCTTCTTTCTTGTAGTTTGAATCCATTGCTCCGTGTCCGCTTCTCTGGAGCAGCAGAAAACAACCTTTCTCCCTCCTCTATATGACATCCTTTTATATATTTGAACATGGCTATCATATCACCCCTTAACCTCCTCTTCTCCAGGCTAAACATGCCCAGCTCCCTTAGCCGTTCCTCATAAGGCATCGTTTCCAGGCCTTTGACCATTTTGGTTGCCCTCCTCTGGACACGTTCCAGTTTGTCAGTGTCCTTCTTGAACTGTGGTGCCCAGAACTGGACACAGTACTCCAGATGAGGTCTGACCAGAGCAGAATACAGTGGCACTATTACTTCCCTTGATCTAGATGCTATTGATGCAGCCCAGAATTGCATTGGCTTTTTTAGCTGCCGCGTCACACTCAGCCACACAATCAATTGGTAGCTGAACTGGGGTCCACAGAGTCACAAAAACAAAACAAAGAAGCTGCAAAAACAAAAACGCATGCCTTTTTCCATTTCCCCCTAAAGAAGGCTCAACATTTCTACCTGCCCCTCTAAAAAGGTCAACAACTTTGACTTTCCTCCCTAAAGAAAGTTCAACAACTTTGACCTGATTGCCAGTTTTTTATTCTGTGAGTAAATCACAATTTCATGGGAGCTGGACGTCTCTGCTCTACGGCATGTTCAGAAACCACCTTCTTGGCCATTGGACCCAGTCTTGGTCTCATCCACTCAACTGCCAGAGCCTGTTTTCACATACAGGGGGAACCCCTCCCTGTGGGTTTGAGACCCCATCAGCTACCCTCACCTGGTTTAGCTGGCCAGTCGAAGCCATTCCTAGGGTGTGGCCGCTGTTGCCTCCTGACAGCATCTAATAATAATAATAATAATAATAATAATAATAATAAAATTTATTTATACCCCGCCCTCCCCGGTCAGAGCGGGGCTCAGGGGGGCTAACACCAATAAAATCACAGTAAAAACATAATAGGGGTGTTATGTACTGAGTCGAATAGGATCCAAAAGGCAGCAGTGTGATTGGTCCTAGAACAATAGGATTCAGAATGCAGCAGTGTGATTGGTCCTAGAACAATAGGATTCAGAATGCAGCAGTCTGATTGGTCCTAGAACAATAGGGTCCAGAATGCAGCAGTCAAGTCGCAACTGATTGGGAGCCACCCAATCCAGCTCCAGGTGGAAGTGAATCCGCAACCTGATTGGCCTACAGGAGAATCCCGGAATTAGCCAATCACGTGGGGCCCATTGTGTAAATAATGTATATAAAGCAGACATTGTGGGGGAACTTCCATTCCTCCTCACCACTATGAGCTGAATAAAGAGCATGAAATCCACTCTCGACTCCGAGAATATTTCAAGGGGGGAAAGAGAGGGGGCGGGGAAACCAATTTAAAACGCAGCCTCATTTTAAAGTAGCCGATAAATCAAGACCATAAGGGGAGGGAAACATAAGGGTCAGACTGAGTCCAAACCAGAGGCCAGGTGGAACAGCTCTGTCTTGCAGGCCCTGTGGAAAGATGTCAAGTCCCGCAGGGCCCAGTCTCTTGCGGCAGAGTGTACAACCAAGTCGGGGCCAGTACTGAAAAGGCCCTGGCCCTAGTTGAGACCAACCTAAACATCCTTGCTACCTGGGACCTCCAAAATGTTGTCATTTGTGGACCTTAAGGTCCTCCGTGGAGCCACAGGTGAGAGCTGAGTGCTGGGTGGCCACCAAAGCTGGACCAACTACCCGAGAAGGAGCACAGCATGTCCCTATCAGAGGTACTAACTGTCCCCTAATGCTCCATACAGTGGTACCTTGGCTTATGAACTTAATCCATTCCAGAAGTCCGTTCTTAAACCAAAGCGTTCTTAAACCAAGGCGTGCTTTCCCATAGCACCGGGGGACTCAATTTACACTCAACGGAAAGCAGAACATGTTCTGCTTCCAAGGCAAAGTTCACAAACCAAAACACCTACTTGCGGGTTTGCAGCGTTCCTAATCCACGTTGTTCATCAACTAAGCTGTTCTTAAACCAAGGTACCGCTGTATATCAGATAGAGGTACAAGGCAAATCTTACGGCCCACAACCCTGATGGTGGTGCATACCCAAAGAGGGTTTAGTGCTTCTAAGGACAGGTTAGTTAACCAGTCAGCTTAAAGCAGGCATAGGCCAACTCGGCCTTCCAGATGTTTTGGGACTACAACTCCCATCATCCCTAGCTAACGGGACCAGTGGTCAGGGATGATGGGAGTTGTAGTCCCAAAACATCTGGAGGGCCGAGTTGGCCTGTGCCTGGCTTAAAGGCTGCAGTGCTGCCTTGACGCTGCCCTCTTGATGAAACCTTTGCCACCGTTCGGCGACGCCTCTCTAAATTCGCTTTTCTCCTCCCTCCCCCTCACCTCTCCTTGTGTGTTGTGTGTGTTGTTCCTCTTGTGTGCCGGCGGCGGCTTGCCGGTTGCACCCGCCCAGGTGGAGAAGCCGAGCCCTCAGCCTTCTAAGCCAAAAAAGACGACCACAAGCCATAAACCCCTGAAAAAGGCCAAAGATAAGCAGATGGTTTCGAGCCGGTCGTCTAAGAAAAAGAGCGCCGAGGGGCCCAGCGCAACAAACGCCGAGGAAAAGGAGAAGAGTAAAGAGATGAACAATAAATTGGCCGAGGCGAAAGAGTAAATTTCACTGCTCTTACTTGCTTTCTCTTTCTCTCTCTCTCTCTTTCTCTCGTTTTCTACCCCCTCCTTTTATTTTCTTTATTTTCTTTCCTTTTCTTTAAATAAAGGCCACAAAATTAATTAGAGGCTTCTAATCTGCCTGTGTTCCAATTGTATTAGAAGCTTTTTATCTTTGATTTCAAAGGCGGATTAGAAAGCCTCCTTTTTGCAAGGGGGGGGTGTTTGTTTGGCTGCCTAGCGTTAAGAGGAGGCAGTAAAAGGCACAGCAGATTAGTTTTCAATCTGTGTACATCAGAGATTTAGGGGGGAGATAGAATAGGAGAGTGGCTGGAAGACAGGTCTTCTCGTCCAGCTTTTGCCCGGATAAACAGGTTGGCCTGGTTTTTTGGGGCATCAAAAATCCTGCCAAACCTGTTGGACCCAGGGGCAAGAATGAGGCAAAGGGAGTGTGTGTGTATTCACACACTGACAGCAGAACCCCATTTGCACCACTTCCAGCTCCCTTAAAAAACAAATACTAGTCTTTGCCCGAGTGCCCCTTTCTTATGCCTTAGCCTATAAAGCTCAGAGGAAGAATAACCTCAATTCATACCACTAAGAGAAGGTGTAAAATAAATATTGGTTCGTGTGTAAAAAATAATCTATCTGGTAGCCCTCCCAAACCTCCTTGAGGTGTTTTTTGAAAGTCAATGAGACAATTACATTTCTGTGGGGGTGAACGGGACCGTCTTGTCACTCCTAAGCAACTTGGGAAGGGGCCAGGATCAGCCCCTTCATTTTTGAGGACAGATGCAAAAACCCGTGACCTAGAATTTGAGGGCCCACCCCTTCCCACCCACCATGCCTTAGGAGAACATGGCGCTTGCTGTGATGTCACAGCGTCCCGTATTTCCTTGCTCCGCCTCGGCCAACCAGGGTGGAGGGCGTCTCCTGTTGTGATGTCACTAGGAGAAAGTTCTACTAAGCATGACAGAAGGAAAGAGGGGGGAGGAACCATGCAATTCCCATTAACCTCGTTTCTTTGGACATCTGCAGCCTGCACCATGCGAGGTTTCGAAAATTGTAATGGCGACGTTAAACGTCTCCCAGAGGAAATGCTGTTTTTCAGCTTTCAAGTCCACGTAGCTCTGAGGTTCAGGGGTAGAAAACCTTGCAGAAGTACCGTATTTTTTTGCTCTATAAGACTCACTTTTTCCCTCCTAAAAAGTAAAGGGAAATGTGTGTGCGTCTTATGGAGCGAATGCAGGCTGCGCAGCTATCCCAGAAGCCAGAACAGCAAGAGGGATCGCTGCTTTCACTGCGCAGCGATCCCTCTTGCTGTTCTGGCTTTTGAGATTCAGAATATATTTTTTTCTTGTTTTCCTCCTCCAAAAACTAGGTGCGTCTTGTGGTCTGGTGCGTCTTAGAGAGCGAAAAATATGGTAGATCAGAAACCAGAAAATAAAAAGGGAACGGTTTGGTTTCCAGAATATAAAAAAAGACCCAGGGATTTCTGTGATCAGTCTAAACGGTATGGCCAGAACCCTGCTGATTTCAGATTATGGCACATAGAAAGCTGCATTCTACCATGCCCTCGGTCTACCTTGCTCAGCATTCCCTACACTGGCTGGCAGCAACTCCCCAGGTTTCAGAGGTCTCTCCTAGCCCTACCTGAGCTCACATGTTGGGACCGGTTGTCCTCAGCAGAGGTTGGTTTCATACATTGCCAACAGCAGAGAACTCTCCTCATTTCCACCCCATGCTGAAAATAACATGAAATTTCAAGATCTCGACTTGGCAGCCATGTGCACCGACGTCGTGATTTGCCCAACATTTTCGCCTGCGAAAAAGGGCAGATCGAGCATTGTGTGTGTCCCATGTGTGCGATGTCAGATATCCACGCAGGTGTGATGTGAGAGACTGTATAAACCTGGAGTCTGCTGAGGACAGCCGGCGCCAGCAGATGACCTCATGATGATGTCACGCAACTGACGATGGCGTCATGCAAGCGTCAGCTGATCGCTGCTGAACCACCATCACAAATTTGAAGAATACTAGTTAGTATCTCTCCAGGTGAGTTCTGAAAATACAGGGTAGGTTCATCAAAGGCCCTTGGGTGCTTTCTCGTGTCAAAGACAAAACAGTTTTTAGTTTGTTTTTCTGGTTCCTCCAATGTACAAGTAAGAACATCACTGCAAGCGATTGGAAAATAATAATTCGCTGTCCAGAGAAGCAGCCGTTGGGTTTAATTGCTCTTTGGCCCTAAATTGCCAATTAGTTTTTAAAAGAACGCTAACAAAACAGGAAGGCGACTGGGATGGATCAAAAGGGCAAATTTCCAGGTCCACAGTTGCTATGGAGATGTTCAAGAAAAGCTTCCACACCCCCACACCCTACCCCATGAATATTTTTTAGTATTATTATTTATAGAGCGCAAGGTTTGCAGAATGTAAATTTTTGAGGTAGTTGAGAAAGAAGCAGAAATACTGTCTGTGCCGCAGAACCAGGTTAGGGGGAAAACAGATCTCGGGCTGCAGACCTACTAACCATGTCTGCCCAGAAGTAAGGCCTGTTGAATTCAGCCGGGCTTACTCCCGTGTAAGTGGAGGTTTTAGGATTGCAGCCTCAGAGGCTGGGGTGGGGTGGGGGAGAGGGTGGGGTGAGCTGTATGATAACTGGGTAGCAAATGTTTGTGGGCTTGGCTTTGACTCCTGAACTGAATGCAAAAACCGTACTGTATTTGTGTGTGACGTGTTCTATTAAGGCTTGCTCCTGAATGCTTTCGGCTATAGAGTATGTGTAACCAAATTCTGTGGTGTATCTCCAAGTGTAGCTATATTAGAACTTGTAGAGTAAGAAGTATAGCCCGGTTTGTGTGTTTGTGGAAGGGTTGTTGGGTGGGGGGTTCGGGTCGGTCGGGGGCAAGTTCTTATACCTCCAGTGCTTTGGAGAAATGCAGGAATATCCATCAGGAAGTGTAGAAATAATTGCAAATGTGTGATGCATTAAAAAGGAAAAAAAATCTCAACAAAGATACATGCATCGTGGAGAGTTTCATTGATTGATCCATAATGCTCATTTGCTATTCAGAATGCTTTTTAAAAAGGAAAGGGGGGGGGACATCTGCATGGACATTGCTTGATTATACAAATTTGCAGCTCTGAAAAGATGCTACTTCATTCTGCGATAGCATCTCATCTACATGCTCCATGAGAGCCCTGCAGCAAAAAGTTGGGCCATGATCCAGGGGGTAGATCTCTGTTTTTCTAAAGAGGTTTTTTTTTTTTTAACTCCTTAGCTTAACCACCATCACCCTAAGGAATCTGCAGCCTTTAAAACTGCCCTGGGTCCATTTTTCTTCTTGAATTTCTGCCAGCTGGGGACAGCAGTCTAATTCACCGTAGTGGAAGCATTGCATCAGCCTTTCCCCAGCTAAACAGGGGGTTTCAAATACCCACCTCAGGCAGGGAATAAATCCTTTTCCTTTCTCTTCTGCCATACAGTGGTGCCTTGGTTCTCAAACTTAATCTGTTCCGGAAGTCCGTTCCAAAACCAAAGCGTTCCAAAACCAAGATGCGCTTTCCCATAGAAAATAATGCAAAATGGATTAATTTGTGCCGGACTTTTAAAAACAACCCCTGACACAGCAATTTGACATGGATTTTACTAACGAGACCATTGACCCATAAAATGAAAGCAATAAACAATGTACTGCAGTCACACAATCAATCAATCAGTAGCTGAACTGGGTTCCACAGTGTCACAAAAACAAAACAAAGAAGCCGCAAAAACAAAAACGCAAAATAAATAGCAGAAACAGACCTCAGCGTAACACTCAAAACAGAAGGGTGGCACTCAAATCGGAGCACGTTCGGCTTCTGGAAAAAGTTCGCAAACCGGAACATCTACTTCCGTGTTTGCAGGGTTTGGGTTCCAAGTTGTTTGAGGACCAAGGCATTTGAGAACCAAGGCACAACTGTATTTGGAAATTTGGGGTGACAGATATTTATTTGGGTGGACGGGAACAGGGAATGGATTTGGATAGTGGAGGGAGAAGGTGCTACATTTGATCTTTGAAGCACTGTCAGTTGATACACAGAACAAAGGGTAGCCATAGAAAAATGTTATACAACCGGTATGCTATCTCCAGTCCTGGGCAGAACTGGGATATGATTCAGCCTGGCTCAGGCAGCCAAACGAGGCAGGAGACCAGGAGTTTCCTTCGCAGGCTGAATAGCATCTTAGGTGTGCGTGCATGTGCACTTTTCACCAGGACAGTGGTGCAGGAGGAAAAGCGTGGCCCCACCTCTCCCTGCACAATCCGAATCCTGACCTCCCCCCTCCTCACTGAGATGGCTGTTTAAAGAACAAAAACCACACACACTTAAATAAGGAAAAATCACACACCTCAAATATGCATCTTGGCCAGTCTGATGCTAGAGGTGATTTGAGAACTCTGAGGCTAGCAAAGGTTGATCTAATTCAGCGTTTCCTGCCGGTTTCGGACTACAATTCCCATCATCCCTTGCTAGCTAGGGGTGATGGGAGTTGTAGTCCGAAAAACAGCTGGAGACCCAAGTTTGGGAAAGACTGATTTGATGCAAGTGTGTGGAACCTTGGACCTGCCAGATGTCTCCAAACTACAGCTCCCATCAGCTTTAGCAAGCATAGCCAATGACCAGGGGTGGTGGGAGTTGTAGTTCGTCAACATCTGGAGGGCCAAGGTTGGCCAGATCTGAACTAATGCATTTTCTACTTTGATCCAAAGCCCCATTGAGCATAACTGGGCAGCTTAAATGCTCACCTGCCCTCCTATAGGATGCTT
This sequence comes from Podarcis muralis, assembly GCF_004329235.1. Classification (NCBI taxonomy): domain Eukaryota; kingdom Metazoa; phylum Chordata; class Lepidosauria; order Squamata; family Lacertidae; genus Podarcis; species Podarcis muralis. The sequence continues at coordinate 8,697,812 of NC_041315.1, read as the reverse complement.
GGATGCCCCTCCCGGTCCATGGGGAGACTCCAGTCTAATGAAACAAGGAGGTGTGTTTTGTTTTGTTTTGTTTTGTTTTGTTTTGTTTTGTTTTTGTATTTAAAAAATCCTCGTGGGTCATGGAGGGTGCAAGAGGCCTTTAGTGACTTATCTTTTCTCTGGTTAACACCCAAGTGTCTCTTTTAAGACCGACATATTGCAGCAGCAGCACCTGAAATCTCCTGTGGTCTCGGATGCAAAACACGATTTAGTTTCATTCCGCCATTGAGGTTTTCCTTCCGAACTGTGTCTCGGCAAATTTCTGTAACTCCCTCATTCTTTGCATTCCTTTTACAAATATTTGCTTGCTGGCTTCCCTTCTCGTTTCCTTTTGAATATTCCTGCGCTTTCTCGTCTGCTTGTTTGATCACCTCCTTCCTTGTACTGTTATATCCTCTTTTTTGCGTGAGATGGTGCTTAAAGTCCTCTTCACGGCTTGTTGACACCCCCCACTCACCTTGGCTTTGCAAAAAAACAAAAAAACTGAAATAAATTCCACAACCACTCGCTTTGCTCATCTGCGGTGTTTCTGTTGGGGGGTATTGTGTGGTCTTTTCACAAGCGCATCCATGCTCATGATTCTGCGAGGCACAGCCAAGTTGTCTTAAGGGACATTTTGTGGCCTCGATTCTGCTGCGTTATCACCAAGGGGGGGCGAAATTGTCTCCCTAAACTGCGTTTACTGTCTCAGTACTGCCTTCATGTTTTGCTGTTAGTATAATCACAGCCAGACCGATATTAATGTATAGCCAATAGATTGTGGTGTGTTTGTTCAAATAGAGGGTCACTTTTTTCTTCTTCTTCTTCCTGGACAACGATAAATAAATGCTGAACGCAAACACCCACCTCCTTGATTTTTTTGTTTTTACCCTCCGAATTGAGTAAGCCAAAGAGGTTTCCTTTTTTGACGGTAAGTCCCACAAGAGACCTTAGTTTCATCTGGGAAAATTGTGAGAACAATGCTCTGCAAAGTTTGGTTCTCTTTCAAGCTTGAGCTGATTGATCGATTAGGAATAATAATAATAATAATAATAATAATAATAATAGGAAGAGGGGGAAAGTAGGGATGGAGTCAAAAGTTTGCTTCAGTTTGCATTTAAAAGTGAGCCTACGCAATTCACACTTTGCAAAACTGCACAGCCACCTTTTCAAACACGCACTTCTCTGAATGTTGCAGTACATTTCTCTAGCCAAGTAATGTGCACAAACAAGCAAATGCTACTATGGTAAAGAAGGTGGTGTGCATTAAAATATATATATTAGTGACAATTGGGACGCGGGTGGCGCTGTGGGTAAAACCTCAGTGCCTAGGACTTGCTGATCGTAAGGTCGGCGGTTCGAATCCCCGCGGCGGGGTGAGCTCCCGTCGTTCGGTCCCAGCTCCTGCCCACCTAGCAGTTCGAAAGCACCCCCAAGTGCAAGTAGATAAATAGGTACCGCTTTATAGCGGGAAGGTAAACGGCGTTTCCGTGTGCAGCACTGGTGCTGGCTTGCCAGTTGCAGCTTCGTCACGCTGGCCACGTGACCCGAAGTGTCTTCGGACGGCACCGGCTCCCGGCCTCTTGAGCAGGATGAGCGTGCAACCCTAGAGTCGGACACGACTGGCCCGTACGGGCAGGGGTACCTTTACCTATTAGTGACAATAGCATACCAAAAAAGCACTCTGTTAGGAGAAGCTGTTTTGCAAAAATGTGAATATTAGGCAAAATTGCATATATAAATGTGTTTGGGGTGGGAGGGGGGGATGCACTAAAATGCTGGGGAATTTTCATGAAATATATATATATATATATATATGCAAACGTAATGTGGAGAACTGAATTTTAAGACTGGGGAAATGAGGTACCAAGATGGACATAGCCACTGTCCCCTAGCTGCAAGTTAAAGGTATTTTTTCTCCATTGTTTTGGCAGCCTTTGGTTCTGGTGTATTCTTTTGCAGTGAGGAATGAGTAAGGGAACTTGCGAGAAAATTGCCCTCGGGCCTAACCCTGCGTGGCAGGTTTGCTTTATTACAATATTATGCCTCCTACAGATCTCAAAAAGGCGCCCATGCTGAGGTCTAGTGGCACGTGAACTTATTGATTCAGCCACAAAATTGACAGTTGCATCTTAAACACACATTTTATTGGCCGGAGCAGTATAGCAGGTTATTGGTGCAAATACCAGGAGCTATGCCGCAAATCATGGGAAACTATTTTAATTGTATTGATAAACTGGCTGGTGGCTTTTACTGTTCGATGTAGGTTTTCAAAGGCATAAAACAATCAAATCCACACATATAAATGAAAAACACACGCCCCCAGTGTCAGCAAACAGGCTTTAGTGCTTTTTTAAAGGGTTCATGATTCATCTACTTCAGTAGGTATCTGTTTACCGACAGCAGCGAGATTGGAACTCGGAACCTTTTTGTGTAGGAACAAGCAAAGGTGCCTGGGATCACGGCCTTTTGAGTTTGCCTTGGAGCTTATAGATGTTGGTCTCCACAAAACCTCTTCTTCATTTCCTTGAATGGAAGGAAACCGAGATAATATTATGTAGGGTAAGGCAGCCTCCCTCATAGGCCATCTTGTAATGAATGCAGTTGTCACAGGAACAGCTTGTCCAACTAAACCCAACCATTAAAGGTAAAGGGACTCCTGACCATTAAGTCCAGTTGTGACCGACTCTGGGGTTGTGGCACTCATCTCGCTTTATTGGCCGAGGGAGCCGGCGTACAGCAGGACTAAGCCGCTTCTGGCGAACCAGAGCAGCACACGGAAATGCTGTTTACCTTCCCGCCAGAGCGGTACCTATTTATCTACTTGCGCTTTGACGTGCTTTCAAACTGCTAGTTTGGCAGGAGCAGGGACCGAGCAACGGGAGCTCACCCCGTTGCGGGGATTCGAACCGCCGTCCTTCTGATCAGCAAGTCCTAGGCTCTGTGGTTTAGACCACAGTGCCACCCGCGTCCCTAACCCGACTCTTAGGAAGCAGTTAATGTGAATAGCAAGATAAACTCTTGAATGCATTTTCTGAGAACTCTTTGCTTATGGGAACATTACCTGACGAAGTCCCTGCCACACTCTTTCACCGGAGACCAAAGGAGAAAATGGCGGATGTTTGATTGGGATTCCACCCAACGCGATCACGTGGGAAGAACTTTCTGTGTGTTGCGACATTGCCCCACCACAAAAGCTTCTCTTAAAAACACCCAACAACTGTTTTTTTGATGTTACACATGTGACAAGAAGCTCCCGTTTTGTGTGGAGGCTCAAACAATCCTTTTTTTAAAATGTGGGTGCATATTGTGACCATCGGAGGATGGTTTTATTAAACATTTTGCTCAACGGTGTGGCTGTCAAGGGCATAGCAATGTGATGTGTTGGGTTTCAAAGATGGCATGTCTTGGGCTGAACCCTGGATGCTGCTTCTTTCAAATTTCGTCCGCAAATACATGAAAAGATGCCAAACTCTAATACCTCCACTCAGTGGAACACAGGGGGACGCATATCCCTAAACATTTTGTGAATCTTTGTACTTCTGTCCATTTACTGTATTTGTTTTTCCCAATTTGAAGTATAAAAATGGTGATTTTCTTGAGTCAAAATGAGAGTACCCCTAAACATTTTTTAAGGGGGGAAAAAGCATTGCCTCAACTCAACATTCAAAATCCTCTAATAATTTCAAATTGGATAGTCTATCTTTTTACATTCCAAACTAATGTTTGGCCTTCCAATATGTGGCTTTGCACAACTGAAGTATTTGAAGACGTTCCCCCCCACACCTCCTCCCAAATCCATTTTTATTGGACCCAATTCTACTCAGCCTATAAGACAGTATAGTTTTCCATCATAGTTTTCCGGGTAGATCTCCCCTCACGGGTCATTCCCCTTTCTAGAAACAGGGGGCAGAGTGTCCTAGGACCGAGGAGGTGCGGGTTCAAATCCCCTCTCAACTAGGGAGAGTTTTTTAGGCGAGATGTATACTGCCCTACCTCACCGGGTTGTTGTGATGTTGAGATGGGAAATGGCAAGAACCGTGTGGGCTGCTTGGAGTACCATGGAGGAAAATTGGGTTGTAAATGAAACGAAACAAGATAATTATTATTATTATTATTATTATTATTATTATTATTATTATTTATTTGTACCCCGCCCATCTGGCTGGGTTTCCCCAGCCACTCTAGGCGGCTTCCACAGAGACCAAAAATACACTAAAATGTCACATATTAAAACTTCCCTGAACAGGGCTGCCTTAAGATGTCTTCTGAATGTCAGGTAGTTGTTTATCGCTTTGACATCTGATGGGAGGGTGTTCCACAGGGCGGGTGCCACTACCGAGAAGGCCCTCTGCCTGGTTCCCTGCAACTTGGCTTCTCTCAGTGAGGGAACTGCCAGAAGGCCCTCGGAGCTGGACCTCAGTGTCCGGGTAGAACGATGGAGGTGGAGACGCTCCTTCAGGTCTACTGGGCCAAGGCCATTTAGGGCTTTCAAGTTCAGCACCAACACTTTGAATTGTGCTTGGAAACGTACTGGGAGCCAATGTAGGTCTTTCAAGACCAGTGTTATATGGTCTCGGCGGCCGCTCCTAGTCACCAGTCTAGCTGCCGCATTCTGGATTAGTTGCAGTTTCTGGATCACCTTCAAAGGTAGCCCCACGTAGAGTGCATTGCAGTAGTCCAAGCGGGAGATAACTAGAGCATGCACCACTCTGGCGAGACAGTCTGCGGGCAGGTAGGGTCTCAGCCTGCGTACCAGGAGGGGGATAAATGCCGTTATGCCAACCTAAAAATGCAGCTAAGACCCAGTTCACACATTGTGTAAGGACCGTGTACCCTCTGACTTCATCTAGCATACTTGCACTGTGTGGTGTGCGAAAAGGGGTATCAGTGTGGCGCTGCAATTTGTGAGACTTCATGTTCACATCCCATCTTAGCTTTAACCGTAGGCACTTTTCAGAGGTTTGCCATACATTTCTAGTGCAAAAAAATGGCATCGGGGGGCGGGATTTTGGCGAAGCGGCAAAATGTCAGGAGAAACTTGGATGCGTGGCAACACAATGGCTCAAATCACTATTTGGGGGATAGGTTTCCTGAAGAAAGCAGAAAGCTCAACAGTTTGTACTCCAAAAATGTTGGGGGGTTTCATTAGAAAAAAACCCTCAACGATTTCTTTGCGGGTGTCAGGAATTTTACCTTTTGAAATACGACAACTCTAGCCTCTCAACTTTGTCCTGGTACAAGGCAAAAATAAATAATAATAAGACGAACTTGTGCTCCCCTACCCTAAAGTTATCAGATTTTTTTCAATGAATCCGGGGACACTTTTCAACTTCCTACTAAATAGATGGATTTTCTCAGGGGACTGATTTGTAAATCCGGGGATTGTCCCCAGGAAAATGGGGATGTCTATTAACCTTACTCAACCCAAATTAGGCCATGCCCACATCTAGTCACATGCAGAGGAAGTTTATCCCAGCTCAGGAGGAAACTGGAAGTTTTCTCCTGGCTGGTACAAAGCATCCCCTAACATGTCCGTTCTAGGAATGTTGTACAGTGGTACCTCAGGTTACAGACACTTCAGGTTACAGACGCTTCAGGTTACAGACTCTGCTAAACCAGAAATACTACCTTGCCTTAAGAACTTTGCTTCAGGATGAGAACAGAAATTGGGCGGCGGCAGCAGCGGGAGACCCCATTAGCTAAAGTGGTATCTCAGGTTAAGAACGGACCTCCAGGTGTTATGTGGTCTCGGCGGCCGCTCCCAGTCACCAGTCTAGCTGTCACATTCTGGATTAGTTGTAGTTTCCGCTTGCTGCCCACAGATGGACACGGTCCCATTCCCAGTGTTGAAATAAGATTCAGCTGTCAGCCAGCCCAGCTCCTGCACATGAAATGGGCTGGTTTAGCCATTTTGTCCTTTGCCTCAGGCAGCAAAACATCTTCTAGCCTGTCGCTGGAGACGAAAGCACCCCGACTGTCCTGGACAAAGCCTGATTTAGACAAACACCACAAAATGTTTGAAGGAAAACCTCAGATGAAACAAGCAAATGGAATAAATCCATGCTTCATGAGGGCTCGCTTTTATTTAGAGGAAGGCCGGAAATAAATTTGGTTCTGAGCGCCGAACTAAAAGCAGGGGAAAGAAGTAACCAGATCTATTGGGGGGGAATCTCCACTTGCACTGAATTTGGAAAAACTGCAAAAGGAGTTTTTTGTCACCACAGCAGTCAGCAAGGAGGGGGAAGAGATTTGGTTTGGATTGCATTTCGATGCATACTTACTTAATCTGTACTTCCTGAAACAATTAGCAAACTTTAACACAGGTCGCCGTTGACATCCACACTTCTCTGAATTTTGCAATGCAGTTCAGCAACCCAAAAGTGTGTACAAAAATTGTTAGGGGGAATTAAGTGTGAAAATGCATGTATGAGACAAAATTGCATGCAAAAAAATGCATATATTGGGATAAAGAGGAATTAACATGCTGCTGAATATTCACAAGGAGTTGTTCCTTTAATTGCGAACTTAAGCAGAATTATAGTGGGCTGAGAAAATGAGAAACGAAGAAACCATAATTAACAAATTCACCCACCTCTAGCAGTGAGCCAGCAGTTGTAGGAAGCTCAGAGACAGGACCTGGTGTTGATCATCAGCTCTCTTTCTTACCTGGTCCGTAAGAATAAGTTGCATTCTCTACATTAAAATCCCATAAAATAAATGCCTCGCACACCCAAATTTTCTCTTTGTCTCTCACGCCTACACAAGCACACACCATAATAAATGTTTTCACTTTCAAGATGCTCTCCAGAACTTAACCCGGTCTCGCCAAGAATTCGGTTCCACAAAATGTCCAACTTGGCTTTGGAAATTGCCACTTAGAGTCCTGTACAGATACTTAAGAAACAAAAGAAAATGCTCCAATCGTAAACAAGAGTTAAGACGACCGATCCCAATGCAATTCGCTTGGATTGTGACCACTGGATCTTTCCGCTTAATGGATGCTGCAAATCTGCTTAGCAAATCCACTAAACCCCACCAGCATTGGGGATGTTAAAAAAATACCATATTCCTGGGCTTTTGCAAGAAAACAGGTGACTGCACCTCCTGCTGATTATTTTCCTTCATCTTTTAAAGATGGAGACGATGACAGATTGGGGGGGACTTAACCCTTCCCTCCCACACAGATTCCCCACCCAATTCACACGATAAACATCTCTAAAACAGGTCCTGGGAGATTAAGAGGCCATAAAGACCTGCAAAAGCATGATAACAACTACAACACACACTCACACACAGATTATTTATGACACGCAGATGAGAACCAAGTGGATAATTTTGGGGAAACATTTGCAAGCGAGGGAGAGTCAAAGTATTTGGCCATCTCAGGTCTTTTCTCTCTCTGCAGTTAAGTCTTCGCTGTGACCTATCAGAATTTTCCGTACACTGTAGCACCTCCTGGCGAATTCATTCTTCATAGATGGCAAAGGGGTTCCTATTTGTCAGCCTCTACCTTTTGCTTTAGGGACGCTGGTGGTGCTGTGGGTTAAACCACAGAGCCTAGGACATGCCGATCAGAAGGTCAGCGGTTCGAATCCCCGCAACGGGGTGAGCTCCCGTTACTCGGTCCCTGCTCCTGCCAACCTAGCAGTTCGAAAGCACATCAAAGTGCAAGTAGATAAATAGGTACCACTCCGGCGGGAAGGTAAACGGCATTTCCGTGCACTGCTCTGGTTCGCCAGAAGCGGCTTAGTCATGCTGGCCACATGACCCAGAAGCTGTACGCCGGCTCCCTTGGCCAGTAAAGTGAGATGAGTGCTGCAACCCCAGAGTCGGTCACGACTGGACCTAACGGTCAGGGGTCCCTTTACCTTTACCTTTTGCTTTAAAGGGGAGCAAACAGCTGGGGTGTCATTTTGAATAAACTCCAAGATATGTGGTTGAAATTTCCACATGCGGATGTCGAGGTGCATCTTGCAAAAGCAGATTAGAAATTTTCCCCGCTTAGGGACTGACTATCTCTCATCTACAACAGAGAATGGGCCTCAGACTAGAATATACATCATGTTCCTTTGGATATCGGGCTGTTTAGGAGCTTATTATCTGAGTTTAAAAAGAAAATGACCCAAAGAAAAACAACTCTGGATTTTTTTGGGCTCTTCAATTATTGTCCACCTTTTGGCTACAGCCCCGTAACGAAATAAACACTTTCACAAAGGATTATTCATATATAAAATGTGAATCTTCTTCCATATTGTAAGCCTTCAGGGTGCGATATCAAAAGCCAGTTTCAACATGACTCCATTACACGTAGCTGTTAACAGGAGCATAGTTCTAATTTTCTCATTAAGTAGACAGTTTGGGGAGTTGTTTAGCTTTCTATGCAAGTAATAATAATTGGCAAATCCATTTAATAGCCAATATTGGATGGGGGAGGTATTGAACTCACAGAGGGCTCAACCAGCCTAGCCTAGTAGCTTGGGTTTAGGCCAACGTTTGAGAGCAGAAACACCCCATGATAAGCTTGCCACATTTCAAGAAGTAAAAATAAATTTAAGAAAGGTTGTTGAGTTTTGGGGAAATGTTTCGAAAATACAGACATTTCCCAATTTCCCGAAATTCATTATTGGAATCTCAGACATGTCCAGGGAAATCCAGACATATTGCAACCCTACCCAATGAATTGTTTTTATGAGTTTTTATCCAACGAAGTCATGCTCAGAGTAGACCCATTGGAGTAATGGACTACAGACAGTGATGTTTATTGATTTTGGTAGCTTTTAAAAAATAATAATAATCTTTATTATTATAATAATAGTTTTTCAATTAGATACTCCACATACACATCTTGTATTACATTTTACATTTATACTTGCTCTTCAGAGCTGACTTCCCTCCTTCCTTCTTCTGGTTTTTTATATCACATATAATTTTATCGAATTATTTTCTTCTATTTTATATGTTGTTATTCGTTTTCCATATTTGTCCATAGTGTATCCATAAACAAATAAGTCCTCGTGTTTATACAATTCTTCTTGTCTGTATTCATTTACCACTACTGTTAGTTATATTAGTTTCCTTATACATTTTGCTTCTTCTTATTTTCATTATCCATCACTTTTCTTCAACTTTCCCATTATGAGGTTTGTTTCCAATTCTACTGGTTTTACTATTTCATCTTATCTTTCCCATATACAACATACATTTTCCCCATTCTTTTTGAAATGTTTCCTCGCCCTGCTGTCAAATTTCCCCCGTTAGTTTGGCTGTTTCTGCATATTCCATTACCTACTGCTAGCCCAGGTTTGGATGGACATAGCTGTCAACTTACAGATTTGAAAATAAGGGACCAGCAGCCTCGAAAATAAGGGATCAGCAGCCAAAATAAGGGATCAACAATTACTTTGATAAAATACATATTTTGTTGCATGCAAATGGCTTTAGATACCTATTAGGTCCATAAATTACCATATAGCATATATTCAACACAAAAAAACAGCAACAATTTGTTGTTGACAAAGGACAGCTGGACATAGAAAGGGCCCCATTACCTTCAGTAGCTTATTTAAGGGACATCATCAATAAGGGACAGCAGTGGGACATGGCACTGGGATAAGGGACTGTCCCGCCAAATAAGGGACGCTTGACAGCTATGGGTTTGGAAACAGCAGCAATCACCAACAGTAGAAGAATGGCGACAGATTTCGGTAGCTTCTTAGCTGGCTGCAACCCGATGACACCTTAGTTGGCTGCCTATGGACCACATTCTGCAGTTCCACGCTACGCAAATGATTGCACGTTCTGCTGCTTTTATGTGTGACAGAATAGGCTTTTGGTCAGTCTTGTGGCATGATGACTTCTTTCTCTTTTTTTGCTTTCAGTGCCTCCATTAAAACAACCGGTGCTACAGACAAGGAACCCATTTCCTTAGGACGGGACCAACTGGTCGACGTTAAGCCCCTGCCTTCCATTCCTGAGTAAGCAGTCGGGACAAGCATGTACCCTGCATGAAACGTATAAAAGACTTATTTGAATAATAGTACAAAAAATAATAATTCAAAAATCAATAAAGTGGTGCTAGATCCTCTGTTGTCTCTGGAATCATTTGCAGAATTGTGTCTGGATCCATCCCATCAAGTTGCTTCCCCAGATGAGAATGGCGAGGGTTGGATTTTGACAACATCTGGAGAGCAAAAAGTAATACAGTGGTACCTCGGGTTACATACGCTTCAGGTTACACACTCCGCTAACCCAGAAATAGTGCTTCAGGGTAAGAACTCTGCTTCAGGATGAGAACAGAAATTGTGCAGCAGCGGGAGGCCCCATTAGCCAAAGTGGTGCTTCAGGTTAAGAACAGTTTCAGGTTAAGAACAAATTAAGTGCTTAACCTGAGGTACCACAGTAGTAATAGTAATTTATTATTTGTACCCCACCCATCTGGTGGGTTTCCCCAGCCACTCTGGCCAGCTTCCAACAAAGATTAAAAATACATTAAAATGTCACACATTAAAACTTCCCTAAAGAGGGCTGCCTTCAGATGTCTTCTAAAAGTCTGGTAGTTGTTGTTCTCTTAGACATCCGATGGGAGGGCATTCCACAGGGCGGGTGCCACCACTGAGAAGGCCCTCTGCCTGGTTCCCTGTAACTTGGCTTCTTGCAGTGAGGGAACTGCCAAAAGGCCCTCGGCGCTGGACCTCAGTGTCCAGGCTGAACGATGGGGGTGGAGACGCTCCTTCAGGTCTACTGGGCTGAAGCCGTTTAGGGCTTTCAAGGTCAACACCAACACTTTGAATTGTGCTCAGAAACGTACTGGGAGCCAACGCAGGGCTTTCAGGGCCAGTGTTATATGGTCTCGGCGGCCGCCCCCAGTCTGCCGTGCCTGTTTTAAAGAGTAAAGTTCCAAATCTCTGCTGCTAAAGGCTCTGTGCCTTTACAGGCCAATTACTAGGGATGCCTAGTGGGCTGAGCACTGTAGATCTTGTTTCCAATTGTTTGAAAGGGGAGAAAAATATTTTAGTGGTAAAAGGATAGCTCTCTGGATGCCTAGATCCAGGTTTAGGGCAAGTACTTTTTAGGAGAGAACCCCAACAGATTTAAAATCGCAAAACATTCATCAAAGTGAAGAGTGGGAATGTAACCTGTTAGACCTTTAAAATATCGCCTTCTAAGTTGTAGCGTTCTCAAAACAAGGAAGGATTGGACTCTGATTAATAGAATACACATGAGGCTTGACCAGCAAGACTCTGGGAGGAGGTGCCAATAATAATCCTCTCCACCCCTCGGCCCAGGTCGTTTTATTTACAAAAGAACTTTTTACACAGTGTTCGTAAGAACCAATCAGATTTCCTCTGAGCATTTAAAAAAACAACCACGTGGGACAAAGTCAGATCAGAAGAAATCCTGTTACCGTATTTTTCGCTCTATAACACGCACCTGACCATAACACGCACATCGTTTTTAGAGGAGGAAAACAAGGGAAAAAATATTCTGAATGAAACAGTGGACGTATCATTTTTGTGCTTCATGCTGTGGCCACAGACATGTGATCTGATGGTGAATTTGGGGTGACCCAATGCAAAAATCCTGAGAATCCCTGTGGATCCATGCTTTGTAACCATGTTTTTGCACCATTGCAGCCCCAGGCAACAGTGGGTGCGTGATTTTGGGGGGGCAGGCTGTAGCCATGGACATGCTATGTGCTCTGATGGTGAATTTGGGGTGACCCAATGCAAAGATCCTGAGGATCCATGTGGATCCATGCTTTGTAACCACGTTTTTGCACCATTGCAGCCCCAGGCAACAGTGGGTGCGTGATTTGGGGGGGGGCAGGCTGTAGCCATGGACATGCTATGTGCTCTGATGGTGAATTTGGGGTGACCCAATGCAAAGATCCTGAGGATCCATGTGGATCCATGCTTTGTAACCACATTTTAAGTGGGGAGGGAAGGAAAAACACAGAAAGCTAAGAATGCAGGAGAGGGCTATAACGTGAGGAAAGGAAGGCAAAAGTTTCCCCCCACCCACCCACACAAGCCAGCCAGCGTTCTCTCTCTCTCTCTCCCTCCCACCTGCATGTTTTCCGGCTGCCTGATATATATATATTTTAATTGCCTTGACAGAAGAAAGCATTTTAACTGCATTAAGAACTATTTAGCAGCGAAACCTAAGCTTTGCCATCCCTTAAGAGGTACAGACACTGTAATCTTCCAGATCGCATGAATTTACAGGCAAAACACTGTTTAAGGATTTCATCCTTTTAAATGGAAGAAAGCATATTTGAATGCTGTATGTCCCCAAAAACAAAAAGCAGGAAGTCAAATCAGAATTTTAAGCTGAACCTGTAATCTCTCTTCCCTTCACAAACATTGTTCCCTCCGGAGCACAGAGAGGAATTAGAAGGAACGACTCTCCTTTCCCCTCTGCTTGCCTGGAGGGGAGGGGCTTTCCCTGCTCTTTGTTCCGTTTGAGCAAACACATCAACGAAACAGAGGAGGGTGGGCAGTAAGACCCTGAGGCAGAATGCAGGAAAGCAGCCACTTCCTCTTTTCAGGTTTCCCTTCTCCGTGAAGCGCGGTTTGATTTTTGCCTGATTTTTCGGCTCCAGGGACCACACATTCGCTCGATAACACGCACAGACATTTCCCCTTCCTTTTTAGGAGAAAAAATCTGCGTGTTATAGAGAGAAAAATACGGTAACTACAAAGACTACTCTGAGCACGCATATATAAAGGTGCTCCCTGACTCTGGGGTTGCGGCGCTCATCTCGCTTTACTAGCTGAGGGAGCCGGCGTACAGCTGGAGCGGTACCTATTTACTTGCACTTTGACGTGCTTTCGAACTGCTAGGTTGGCAGGAGCAGGGACCGAGCAACGATAGCTCACCCTGTCGCGGGGATTCGAACCACCAACCTTCTGATTGGCAAGTCCTAGGCTCTGTGGTTTAACCCACAGCGCCACCCACGTCCTCTGAGAGTAAATAAAACTGGACTAGAGGAATGCTTTTAGGAAACCCGCAGGTCATAAACAAGCAGTAAACAGGAGAGAAAGGATGGGTAGTATTTACCATCTCTTTGTGAACTCTCTTGCTGGCCCTAAGATTAACGAAAGTAACAATAGCTACATCAAAGAAGCTACCTACTATCTTTATGTACTGAGGATGCCTGATGAAGCAACTGGCCTGTCTTTCAGAATGCTTATACGTGCCTGTCAGGTGTAGAGAAATAGGACAGAGACGTGGATTGATCAGAAATCATATCAAAATGGTTCAAACCCAGTCAACGCAATGCTTTCATTGCTGACACAAATGGCTTGCTCCATATATTTTATAATTCCTCATAGCAATCCCACCTGATCACTACACTAAGTTTCTTCCAAAGTTCCCCACTTCCCTTAGCATAGAAAGAGACCACACATTTGGTAACTTGAAAAATGATTTACTTACAAACTCTTCAAAGGTCAGATTCATGTGCTTTTTCACACAGCAGCAAGACAGACAACTTAGTTTCAAAAATGGTTTCTAAATTATCTGTACAGAAACAGAGAGGTGGCTTGCCAAAGCCACACGGCCTGGGATTGGAGCAGCCTAGCTCAGACACCCTTCTTGGAAAGGTTCACATGGTGGAAGAGAAAGAACAAAGAGTCTGGTAGCCCTTCTTCCCAATGTGAGTGGGTGTGACCTAGCTAAGCCTGGCAGGACAGCTTGCTCTATGGTCTTAACCCCTTCATGCATTAATTAGAGTTAAGCATGTTGGTTATATGAGACTGGATATATCCCACAGATCTCAGGTCCTCCTGGAGGGGTTTCCCAAATGGGACATCTGGTTCGCCACTGTGAGAACAGACCTTTGGCCTGGTTCAGCAAGGATCTTTCTTTCTTTCTTTCTTTCTTTCTTTCTTTCTTTCTTTCTTTCTTTCTTTCTATACCCCACCTTATTTTCCCCAAGGCGGCATACATGATTCAGATTCCTCCATTGGACTAGATGAGCCTCAGGGTCCCTTCCAACTTTACAGTTCTAAGATTCCATGGCTGAGTGGGAATTTGAACCCCGGTCTTCAGGCCCAACACTCTGACCCAGCCTTTCTCAACCTTGGGTCCCTAGATGCTGTTGGTCTGCAACTCCTACCATCCATGACCACTGGTCCTGCTAGCTAGGGATGCTGGGATTTGTAGCCCAACAACATCTGGGGAGCCAAGGTCGAGAAAGGCTGCTCTAACCATTACATCACACTGAATCTCAAGTCTTGGGCTGCCAGTTCCCATCATCCCTGGCAAGTGGCCATGCTGGTCAGAGCTGATGGAATCCCACCAACATCACCAGGTCCACAGGATCTCCATTCTTGTGTTAAAAAACAAGAGTCTCTAAGCCAGGCTTCCTCAAACTTGGCCCTCCACATGTTTTTGGCCTACAACTCCCATGACCCCTAGCTAGCAGGACCAGTGGTCAGGGATGATGGGAATTGTAGTCTCAAAACATCTGGAGGGCCAAGTTTGAGGAAGCCTGATCTAAGCACTGACATCCAGGGTATTAAAGAGACCCATATTTATTAAAAGACACAAACACACACACAAGTCTACACTGAAGTCCTTGCTTGGATGGGAGTCTCCTTCTCTTAGTCTCTTTTTCCAATCCTTTGTGTCCCTGCCTTCATGTCAGCTCCATCCTTTCCTCCCCTCTCTCTCCTTAACTATGCAATAGTCACATATGTATCCCAGATCTCCATTATTATTTAAGCTGGGCAAGGATTTCCCATTCAGTAACCACCAACCATCAACCCTTGTGACATTTCTGGGTCACAATCAGGATTCCTCCATCTCAGGATAATATACATTATAGTGTTCCATTTTTAATGAGCGATCCATTATTTAGGCAGAGGCATTAATGATGTATAACCAAGTCAGGACCCCGGAGTTAAACGTCTTTCTGTGTCATGTTGTGGAAGTGAAATAGAAGGGGGGACAACTTTCTCCATCCAGATCTACATCTGTAACGTAAGTAACATGTTGGGATTATGCAGGAACCTCAGAGCTACAGACATAATCTCAAGGTTGTGGGTTTGTGTCCAACGTGGGGCAAAAGATTCCAGGCTTGCGTGGGGTTGGACTAGATTATCCTCATGGTCCTTTACGATCCTACGATTCTATAAGCTTCCTTTCAACTACTGTTCAACACCTCAGGGGTGGGGGAGATTCGATGTATTTTCTGACCGCGCCGTAAAAGCAGGAAAGTTGGCATTGGGCACTGAACTCCGCATCAAGAATCCCAATTCTCCATTAAAAAAGAAAGCAGGTTTCTAATAATAATTTTCCCAGTAGTGATGTATGGAAGTGAGAGCTGGACCATAAAGAAGGCTGATTGCCAAAGAATGGATGCTTTTGAATTATGGTGCTGGAGGAGACTCTTGAGAGTCCCATGGACTGCAAGAAGATCAAACCTCTCCATTCTGAAGGAAATCCGCCCTGAGTGCTCACTGGAAGGACAGATCCTGAAGCTGAGGCTCCAGTACTTTGGCCACCACATGAGAAGACTCCCTAGAAAAGACCCTGATGTTGGGAAAGATTGAGGGCACAAGGAGAAGGGGACCACAGAGGACGAGATGGTTGGACAGTGTTCTCGAAGCTACCAGCATGAGTTTGATTGAATTGCGGGAGGCAGAGGAAGACAGGAGTGCCTGGCCTGCTCTGGTCCAGGGGGTCACGAAGAGTCAGACACAACTAAATGACTAAACAACAACAACAACAAATAATAATAATTTATTATTTGTACCACACCCATCTGGCCAGGCCTCCCCAGCCACTCTGGGCCGCTTCCAACAAAGATTAAAAATACATTAAAATGTCACATCACACATGAAAAGCTTCCCTGAACAGGGCTGCCTTCAGATGTCTTCTAAATCTCGGGTGCTTGTTTATCTCTTTGACATCTGATGGGAGGGTGTTCCACAGGGCGGGTGCCACTACCGAGAAAGCCCTCTGCCTCGTTCCCTGTAGCTTTGCTTCTCACAGTGAGGGAACCGCCAGAAGGCCCTTAGTGCTGGACCTCAGTGTCCAGGCTGAACAATGGTGTGGAGACGCTCCTTCAGGTATGCTGGGCTAAGGCTGTTTAGCGCTTTAAAGGTCAACACTAACACTTTGAATTGTGCCTGGAAATGTACTGGAGCCAATGTAGGTCTTTCAAGACCGGTGTTATGTGGTCTCGGCGGCTGCTCCCAGTCACCAGTCTGGCTGCTGCGTTCTGGATTAGTTGTAGTTTCCGGGTCACCTCCAAAGGTAGCTCCACATAGAGCGCATTGCAGTAGTCCAAGCGGGAGATAACTAGAGCATGCACCACTCTGGCGAGACAGTCTGCGGGCAGGGAGGGTCTCAGCCTGCATACCAGATGGAGCTGATAGACAGCTGCCCTGGACACAGAATGACCTGCGCCTCCATGGACAGCTGTGAGTCCAAAATGACTCTCAGGCTGCACACCTGGTCCTTCAGGGGCACAGTTACCCCATTCAAGACCAGGGAATCCCCCACACCAACCCGCTCCCTGTCCCCCCAAAACAGTACTTCTGTTTTGTCAGGATTCAACCTCAATCTATTAGCCGCCATCCATCCTGCAACTGGCTCCAGGCACTCACACAGGACCTTCACCGCCTTCTAGTCCCCTTGTAGATTGGATGGATATTAGCAATGAGCAATGACTCTGTCCCAGACTGCAGCCTGTTTCCTTTGTCCAATAAAACTGAGCAGAAGTCTCTGTGAGCTAGCCCATATCTACATGATGGTGTGTGCATTTGTTTCATGAAAAATTGAATAGCTGAACAGAAAGGAGTCCATTCATTTCTGTTTTTATTTGTTACAAAACCAATGCCTTGACTGATGAATGGTTTTACTGTTTGTTTTTTTAATGATGCTTTTTACTGTTCGTTTGCTTTGGGACGTTTTGCTGGAAGACACTCAGGAAATAAATAAATGTATACCATGGATGTCTGCAGGAAGAGGGAGCTTATGCATTTAATTACATGCATGGCTCCGTCTCTCCCTTCCCTACAGACATTAATGCAATATGCAGAGATGTCAGGGAATGTGCTTGTGATGTTACAGTGTAGCTTTCCTGCTTCCATGTTCATCAACACAGGAATCGTATGATTCTATAGGGACGCGGGTAGCGCTGTGGTCTAAACCACTGAGCCTCTTGGGCTTGCCGATCGGAGGGTCAGCGGTTCGAATCCCCGTTATGGAGTGAGCTCCTGTTGCTCTGTCCCAGCTCCTGCCACCCTAGCAGTTCGAAAGCACACCAGTGCAAGTAGATAAATAGGTACCACTGTGGCGGGAAGGTAAACAGTGTTTCTGTGCACTCTGGTTTCCATCACGGTGTCCCGTTGTGCCAGAAGCGGTTTAGTCCTGCTGGCCACATGACCCGGAAAGCTGTCTGTGGACAAACGCCGGCTCCCTCGGCCTGAAAGCGAGATGAGCGTCTCAACTCCGTAGTCGCCTTTGACTGGACTTAACCGTCCAGGGGTCCTTTACCTTTAGCTATGATTCTATGGTCAGCTATAATGCTTGCAGAGGACTTAGTTCTGTGCAGCCTCGCAGAGAGAGTGGCGTCACACCAGGTTCTTATACAGGTCTACTCAAAAGTAGGTTTCCCCTGAGTTTAATGGGGCTTACTCTTGACAGGTAAGCACAGCTAGCCAAAGTGTGGGGAAAGGGAGAAAGGTAGCCTTCTGCTGATTAAATGCAAATGCTTGTTGTTGTTGTTTAGTCGTTTAGTCATGTCCGACTCTTCGTGACCCCATGGACCAGAGCACGCCGGGCATTCCTGTCTTCCACTGCCTCCTGCAGTTTGGTCAAACTCATGCTGGTAGCTTCGAGAACACTGTCCAACCATCTCATCCTCTGTTGTCCCCTTCTCCTTGTGCCCTCCATCTTTCCCAACACCAGGGTCTTTTCCAGGGAGTCTTCTCTTCTCATGAGGTGGCCAAAGTCTTGGAGCCTCAGCTTCAGGATCTGTCCTTCCAGTGAGCACTCAAGGCTGATTTCCTTCAGAATGGATCGGTTTGATCTTCTTGCAGTCCATGGGACTCTCAAGAATCTCCTCCAGCACCATAATTCAAAATGCAAATGCTTGGATCTGTCCAAATCTGCCTCCTATTTATGCTGAGCTCTCTTTTCTCGATCACATCTTCGATCATCAATCCTTGTGATCGATTGCAGCTTCCTGGGAATCCAGAGAACTGCTGAATTCCATGCTGTCTAGCCGTCCACCATTGATTATATCTTCCAGAGAACGTTCCAAATGTTCAGCGATGTTGCAGCTACTGGGAATCCTTGGCAGCTTTCACCAACACCTGAAAATAGATGCGGTATTTCTTCTCTTTTCAGAGGCACTCGCGTGAATGATGACCCTCTCATCTGGGCGGCTGTCAAAAGTTCTCTCTTGGGCGTTTTGCACATCTACTCGTTTTTATATATACTGGGACACACACAGCCTCATTTGCACGTGGCGTCCAGCCAAGTAAGGTGTGCGGGTAAATGCAAAGCCCGTTCCTGGAGAGAGCCATCACTTGGTTGTTGCTATGGCAACGTGGCCACTCTTTTAGCCATGCAAACGGCAGTGCTTAGCAGAGCAGCTAAGGCCATTAACCCAACAAAGAAAGTGATCTGAGTAGTTCAGCTTCATCGTCTGCTGCAGGGATGTCCAACAGGTCGATTGCAATCTAATGGTAAAAGTTAAAGGTAAAAGGACCCCTGACCATTAGGTCCTGTCGCGAATGATTCTGGGGTTGCGGCGCTCATCTCGCTTTATTGGCCAAGGGAGCCGGCGTACAGCTTCCGGGTCATGTGGCCAGCATGACTAAGCTGCTTCTGGCAAACCAGAGCAGCGCACGGAAACGCCGTTTACCTTCCCGCCGGAGCGGTACCTATTTATGATCTCTGGAAGGGAAGATGGAGCTTTTGCTGTGCTGCTGTTTTCATCCCTAGCGATCTTTTTGTGAGCGACTTTACCCCTTTATCCCTTTGTCAGTTGACCACCAAGTCCAGTATGTACAAAATGCAATTCCTATTTTGTCAGTCCCATAGCATATTCGTTTCTAATTTCTTCATCTTCTCTTGTACAGTGGTACCTCGGGTTACATACGCTTCAGGTTACAGACTTTGTTAACCCAGAAACAGTGCTTCAGGTTAAGAACTTTGCTTCAGGATAAGAACAGAAATCATGCTCCGGCAGCACGGCAGCAGCAGGAGGCCCCATTAGCTGAAGTGGTGCTTCAGGTTAAGAACAGTTTCAGGTTAAGAACGGACCTCCGGAATGAAATAAGTACTTAATCCGAGGTACCAATCTGTATTTTTCTATCTGACGTATTCCTTAGAAGAGTACAACTTCAAATCATTTGAACACTGGCAGTGGTAGATGCTGGCACAGGCAGACAAGACAAGGATTCCTGGATATTTCCCTGTTTCACCCCAAGGGGCTTCATCAGTGCACAGTTTGTTACTGTATGTAACAGCTACATGGAACTTATTCGTGTTAGTATATAATTTTGAGAAGTAGTTTCTAGTAAATAACTTTACAATTGTTATTATACAGCCTTTTATGAAAGACTAAGTTGCGCATTATTATTATTATTTATTCCCCGCCCATCTGGGCAGCTTCCAACAAAATATTAAAATACAGTAGTCCAGCAAACATTAAAAACTTCCCTAAACAGGGTTGCCTTCAGATGTCTTCTAAAAGTTAGATAGTTGCTTATTTCCTTGACATCTGATGGGAGGGCGTTCCACAGGGCAGGTGCCACCACCAAGAAGGCCCTCTGCCTGGTTCCCTGTAGCTTCACTTCCTGCAGTGAGGGAACTGCCAGAAGGCCCTCAGCACTGGACCTCAGTGTCCGGGCAGAACGATGGGGATGGAGACGCTCCTTCAGGTCTACTGGGCCGAGACCGTTTAGGACTTTAAAGGTCAGCACCAACACTTTGAAAGAAAGACTAAGCTGTGCCTCGTTTTTCAACTTTTTTTTTTTTGCTTTTGCAAACGACCAGAAAGGCTCTTTGAGAGACAGCTAAATGAGAACAGCTACAGCTCATCTCTGTTTACACCCGTTGATTTTCTTTTTTAAAGAAGAGTTATATAAAAACAAACGCCGGATTACTCTGAGAGACTGGCGTGCGCTCGTTTTTTGCAGCTTTTATGTAATCCGAGGGCAGAAGGGGTGAGATGCCCGTCATCTAAGAGCTGGCCCTGAACAACCGCTCCAAAGACTAGTGTAGCATTTTGGCAGGGAGAGGAAGTTAAGGGCCGTAACGACTCTGGCTGCCATTTCTCACTGTCCTGTCCTGAACTTGACTTGAGAAAGTGTTTATTCACACAGCGCATTGTTCAGTTCTGGAACTCGCCCCTGCAGAAAGCGGTGAAGGCCACCCACCTAGACAGTTTTTAGGGAGAACTGGACAAATTCATGGAGGAGGAGACTATTGGAGGCAGTCGGATACAGTCGGAGGCAGCCATCCTTCTGAAGACTAGTTGCAGGAAACCACTAGAGGAGAGAAGGGGGACTTGTGTTCGAATCCTGCTTGTGCAGGGCTGGATTTATGTTTTTGTTAGAAGGGACCCCAAGGTTCATTTAGTCCAACCCCTTGCAATCACAGTGAAAGAACCCCAGACAGATGGCCGGCCACCCTCTGTTTAAACCAGTGTTTCCCACAGTTTGGCTTCCAGCTGTTTTTGGACTACAACTCCCATCATCCCTAGCTAGGAAGACCAGTGGTCAGGGATGATGGGAATTGTAGTCTGAAAGCAGCTGGAGACCCAACTTTGGGAAACACTGGTTTAAAACCCTCAAGGAAGGAGAGCCCATTAGCTTTTAAGGGTGTTCTGTTAACGGAGAAATCTGAGGGCTCCCTTGGACAAAAAACAAGGGCACCAGCCACGAATACCAGAGCAAAACAGCAGCCAGTAGGCTTGGTCTTTATTGAAGACTGTCGCAACAGGACTCCCACCTGCCACAAGGTGGAACAAGATGGAAGCCCCGAACAAAAGAGAACCTAAACTTTTGTTAGCTGCTAATCCCCATGTTTGTTGTTGTTGTTTAGTCATTTAGTCGTGTCCGACTCTTCGTGACCCCATGGACCAGAGCACGCCAGGCCCTCCTGTCTTCACACCCCCCCCAAACTACATCACTAATACATCATGGTTACATCATGAAAGGGGAGGTCTGGGGGCAGTAATCTAAGCATCCTGGACCCTGCCCCATGGTTCTCCTTGCCCTCCACCAAACACCCATCAAGGGTAACAAAAGATATTTACATTTCCCTGTTTCCCAGCCAAGTTAATCACACCCTTTTGTCTTCATCTGGGTTTGTTATTTCTGGAATGGCTACCTGTCTGGAACTCAGGTATCAGGATGCCAGGGATTATCACTCAGGCAGAGGGGCTGCTGAGTAGCTGAGCTCACATGTCTATATGAATTTCTGAAGTTTTCCAGTGAGCCAGTACATAGATACATCTATCAGGGAATTCTTAATTTTGGTATCGTGCAGCAAAGGCGCTTTGAATAGATAGGAAGAAACTGTGATGAAGTGTTTTGTGGGGACAAATCACAAAAGTCACAAAAGTGATTGTGCTGATTTTGGTGGTGGGCTGCATGTGCATGATATCTGCTGGAGGGGCAAAACACCCCCCAACCTATACATAAATTCCTGCAACAACAGGATGGCTCTGATCTGCTTCCACAGTCAGAGGCAGCCATACTTCTGAAGATCTCTCTCTCTCTCTCTCTCTCTCTCTCTAGCCTGATGAAGATTCCTGTAGAACTCAAAAGCTTGCACACAATTTTGTGACATTTTGGTTGCCCCTCCAAAAGTATCTTGTCCCGCGTGCTGATTTTTGAATCTCCCTTGTGGGCCAAGGTGGCTGCCTTTGCTATTTATTTATTTAAATTATATTGAATGATAGAATAGCAGAGATGGAAGGGACCCCAAGGGTCATCTAGTCCAACCCCCTGAAATGCAGGAGGTTTTTTATAAAAAAAATGATGAAAACAGTTTACTCTCCCAAATCATTAAAGGTTCCTTTCTCATTACAGTGGTACCTCGGGTTACATGCACTTCAGGTTACATACGCTTCAGGTTACAGACTCCGCTAACCCAGAAATAGTACCTCGGGTTAAGAACTTTGCTTCAGGATGAGAACAGAAATCGTGCTCCGGCGGCAGCGGGAGACCCCATTAGCTAAAGTGGTGCTTCAGGTTAAGAACAGTTTCAGGTTAAGAACGGACCTCCGGAACGAATTAAGTAATTAACCCGAGGTACCACTGTAGTCAGAAGTGTTTTCGTCAATTAACCAACTGTTTAATTAAAGCGCCAGATTTACCGTTTATGATCCACAGTGATATTTTCTCCCTCCGTGATTTATTGCCATGAAATCTTGCCTTCTTCTGGCTTAACCCCAGATACGACTGTCCATTGGACAAGACAAATGGAGGGGAGAAGGCAGATGGGTGGCTGCAATGAGCCTTTATGGGGAGCAGGTGTGATGCTCTGGTCCTGGGGTGGGAATTTGTAGGGGGAAAGGGTTCAGGCGCGCGCGCGCACACACACACACACACACACATACAGTGGTACCTCGGGTTAAGAACTTAATTCGTTCTGGAGGTCCGTTCTTAACCTGAAACTTTTCTTAACCTGAGATACCACTTTAGCTAATGGGGCCTCCCGCTGCGACCGTGCGATTTCTGTTCTCATCCTGAGGTAAAGTTCTTAACCCAAGGTAATATTTCTGGGTTAGCGGAGTCTGTAACCTGAAGCGTCTGTAACCCGAGGTAGCACTGTATTCACAAAAGGATTAACTGCCTGCAGGATGGTTCTTGATAACTAAGGATGGATTTTTGAAAAGTGAGAGGGGAGCAAGTAGAAGGAGGGGGCAATCAATAGATGAGCAATTTGAAAGCCCCATCATTCATCTTCATTGATCATTCGGGGTGGCACTTCCCTGAGAAGGCAGATTAATGAGTCTGCTAAGCTAAGAAGTCCAGGATCCTGTTCTCACAGTAGCCAACTGGAAAGCTCAAAAGCAGAACCTTTCCCTGCCCCCCCCATAATTTTTTATTAAATTTTCTGTTTCACATTTTAGAATATCCATTTAAACCACCTTAAAATATCAGCAACTTCCCTTCTTCTCTTTCCATGGTTCATTTTGCCTAACATAAATCCCTGCATATTTTATATAAACTAAACCCTTGAGTATTCCATTATTACATCCATCAAAACTTATTTACACTGCTGAATTTATCTTAATGCTGCCCATTTTCTCAAATATCCCCCATATATTCAATAAACGTTTTCCAATCTTCTCTAAATGTATGTTTTTCTTGACCTCTTATTCTATATGTTAGGTCTGTAAGCTGCGCATATTCCATCAGTTTAAGTTTGGTTGAGACCTCACTTGTTTTCCATTTTGGGGTTAACAAAACACAGACCGCAGTAGTGGCATACATAAATACATAAATAACCTTTTTTTGACACCTGGGAATCATAGCTGTCAACTTTTCCCTTTTCTTGCGAGGAATCCTATTCAGAATAAGGGAATTTCCCTTAAAAAGGGGGAAACGTTGACAGCTATGCTGGGAATTTCTGTCTGAATTATTCCCAACGAAAAGGACTCTGGATTTTGGGGAAAGTACTTTTAAATATATATTTTTTCAATTCATTAGAAATTATTTCCTAATAATCTTTTACCCCTTTTACAAGTCCACCAGCTCAAAAGTAGAACCTGAGCACCACAACACCCGTGTTCTGGGCTTCAGTTTTAGGAGAACACTGACAAGCTGGAAGGTGTTCAGAGGAGGGCAACCAAGATGATCAAGGATCTGGAAGCCTGATGAGGAACGGTTGAGGGAGAAGGGGAAGTTTAGCCTGGAAAAGAGGTGACTGCGAGGCGATGTGATACCCATCTTCAAATATCTGGCAGAAAATGCAAGCTTGCATTCCTCCTCTCCAGAAGCAAGGACCTGGGCCAATGAATTCAAATGACAGGAACAGTGCTGGATTTACATATAAGCTAAACAAGCTACAGCTTAGGGCCCCACTCTCTTGGGGGCCCACAAAAAAATTAAAGGAAAAATAAACTGGATGTACATTTACAAAATAAAGATAAAAAACAAATAAAACCTACATACAGGCCCCCTATGTCCCCTGGTCTTTTCTTGAGGACGGGGACCCTTGAGCTATTTTAAAAAGTGGGACAACCAACACGTTTGTGTCATTTTTTTTAATTCACGCTGTTGGTTGCGATCATTAGCAAAAAAAAATTTTTGCCATTCTTTTGTCTCCTGTTCATTTCTCAACGGCAAAATTTCCCTTCGGCCTGGGAGTCTGATAGATCTTTTCTTGAGGGTTTTTCTGGGTCTCAAAGAGGGCCACTTGGTAGGACAATTTGTGAAGTTCCCTGCTCAGCTGCTCGCTGGAGTCAATCAGCGAATATTTCTGCTCTTCCAGCTCGTTGATTTTTCTGTAAGCTTCCTCCGTCCTTTCCCGCATGGCCGCCACTTTCCGCTCCATTTCTTCCATCACGTTCCGAAACTTCTCAAGAGTGTCTTGCAAATTCTGGCTCATCTTCTTGATATATCGGGGTTCCCTCCTTCCTCTTGTTCTTTTCCTGTTAAAACTTTTTCCAGCACAAATTTCGTTTCTCCTGATCGAGGCGAACCAGATCGAATATGCCCCCGCTGCCTCTGAGATTGTGGATTAGGTTTCGTTGTGGCGTCCCCGGCTGGCTACAGACAGCTGCTTCTTGCGGATATTGTCCGTTCGGTGGCGGCCTTCTCTGAATACAAATAGGGGGCGAAATTATTTTTATTCATGTACTAGACTTGGCCAATGGTCAGGGGTAATGGGAGTTGTAGTCCAAATACATTTTGGAACTGTTAATCTGTTTATAAATGCTATAAATAAATGAAAGCAACAAATCCGGATGGCCACAGATTCCCCACTCCTGCTGGGCTGAGACTCCTATCATCTCTGACCGCTGCCATCTGCTGGCAGGGGCTGATGGGACTTGTAGTCCAACACCATTCTGGACAGCACCTGTTCCCCATTTGTTAGATACTGCTGTTTGAGCAACCTGTGCCTATTTGTTTTGTTCTTTCTGCCTACTCCCCACCCAGTGACTGAAATATACAAGGAAAGTTATGGGGTGGGCTCAGGGGCATAGCGTGGGGAGGCCATAGGAGGGCCATAACCCCAGGAGCATTATTTTGAGGAGCGCGAGTTGGGTACCCCACACAGGGATCCCTGCCCTGCCTGCCGCTGGGGGTCTCTGGGCCCCAGAGCCCGGGGCCAGGCCGCCATGCCCCTGCCCCCCTTGTTGAATAGCTGCCTGGCCAGTGTTGGGGAGGGTCACCTGCCAAGGACTGCATCAGTTGGCCGGTCTCCCCCTTGCACCGATGGGCAGGTGGGCAATGTAGTGTGGCCCCATGAACCCTCCGTGTCTAATGCCAGCCCTGTGAGAGTTGGGCTGGCGTGGTGGGTTTTGTCCCCCCTCTGTCCCCCCTGGTGCATGTTTGGGTGTCCCGGGTGCCAGCAAAGGAGCAGAGACCCAGGGGGTGGAGTCAGAGGGACTATAAAACCAGCTCTGGGAGGAGCGAAGGCGGGAGTTCGTTAGGAGCTGGGTGGTTGGTTGGAGTGGGAGTGAATTGGGATAGAGTTTGTGGGTAGGTTCAGTGGCGTAGCGTGGGTTGTCAGCACCCGGGGCAAGGCAAGTAATTTGCGTCCCCTAACCCGTGGATTTGCGCCCCCTAACCCTAACCCCCAGATGTTGCACCCGGTGCGGCCGGCCCCCGCTGCACCCCCCACGCTACGCCACTGGGTAGGTTGACTTAGTGTTGCAAAAAAAGCTGAGTCAGGAACAGTTAGGAGCTAGGAAGACAAGTCAATATCTGAGAGGTGGTTTAGTGAGGGAGAGCAGGTAGTGGAAGTTACAGGTCTGGATAGGCACCCCATGATTGTAATTCACCGATACCGTTTATGAAACCACACGCTTGTTAAACTGCAATAAATAAACAGAAGTTTATGTTCCAATTTAACCCTGACGGGACTCAGTATTGTACCAGGTAGGGCCTGGGTGGTGGCAGCGAGAAATAAAGTGGTGGCACAGGGATCAATAGATGGTGAAACGTCCGGGGACCCTGTGTGATCACAGGGACTTTTCTGTGGCCCCGTGAACTAACGCCAGCCCTGTGAGAGTTGGGCTGGCATGGTGGGTTTTGTTCCCTCTCTCTGCCCAGCTCCTGGTCCCACCTGGTGCATGTGTAGGTGTCCCGGGCACCAGCAAAGGATGCTACACCACTGGGTGGGCTTAAGAAAACCCCATCCCCTAGCACCGTACAATTTCAGCCAAACCATGGGCTTCTAAGGGGGTCCAGGTTTCTTCCGCTCCTCTGTGATTCAAGGACGGCACCCGCCTTATATTAAGCTACGGAACAAACCCCTTTCTTGCCAGCTGCCAGGTGTTCTTCTGCTTGATCTCGTTCACGCAGCTGTTCTTAATGATCCCTCCACCCCCAACCCCAGAGCGGACATGTCAGGAGCAGAGGGGATGGTGGGGAAATGACTCTTTGCATTATCGCCGTGGGAACCTTTTGGCCAATCAGATTTGACGGAGGCAGTGTGAGCCAACAATGACTTGGCCTTTGCGGGTGAATATACCTGGCATGGACAAAAATGGATAGAGAAACGTTTCTCCGTTCCCACTCGTCACACGAGAACTCGGGGTCGCCCAATGAAGCCGAAATTTGGAGGAATCAGGACAAATCAAAGAAAGTACTTCTTTCACACAGTTAAAGCTATGGAACTCCCTCCCACATGATGTAGTGATGGCCCCCAACCTGGATGACTTTAAAAGAGGACTGGGCAAATTCATGAGGAGGAGAGGGCTACCAATGGCTACCAACCATGGTGGCTCTGTTCATATGCATCTGAATGCCAGCTGCTGGCAATTGCAGGTCGGGCAAAATCATAGAATACAATTAGAGTTAGAAGGGACCCCAAGGGTCATCTAGTCCAACCCCCTTCAATCACAGCGAAAGAACCCCTGACAGATGGCCGACCACCCTCTGTTTAAACCAGTGTTTCCCACAGTTGAGTCTCCAGCCGTTTTTGGACTACAACTCCCATCGTCCCTAGCTAGGAAGACCAGCTAGGTCAGGGATGGTGGGAATTGTAGTCTGAAAGCAGCTGGAGACCCAACTTTGGGAAACACTGGTTTAAAACCTCCAAGGAAGGAGAGTCCGCCAGCTTTTAAGGGTGTTCCTTCCATGGTTAAACAGCTCCTACCATAGCTGTCAACTTACAGATTTGAAAATAAGGGACCAGCAGCCTTGAAAATAAGGGATCAGCAGCCAAAATAAGGGAGCTGCAGCCTCACCTGTTCCAGGCACTCCAGTCTTTCTGTCCTCCTGCAGTCTGGTCAAATTCATGCTGGTCGCTTCAAGAACACTGTCCAACCAACTTTGTAACCAGAGGTTCAACTGAATAGAATCTGAACCACATGCACCACAAGGCCTATGCAGCCTCAACTTAAGATGGCTCCCTGGCCTGGCTTTGCACTGCAAAGTTTGCAGCAGCACGTGCAACAAAATGGCGTCCAGCATTCAAAAATCCCCTCAGCTTGCATTAACTAGCCACACACACACAGCCTCCCCCCCTCGCCACGAGATCGCCAGTCACCCACCATTTTAGTCAACCAGCTCCTTTCTTTTCCCCCATAAGTCAATTGAAGGAGCCTCCAAAACAAATTCAAAAGCCCCCCCTCCCACGAGATCTCCTTTCCTTTTCCCCCACCATGTGCCCCCACTCCAGAGAGACCTTTTTGCCAGTAAGGGTGAGTGGGCTGTCGATGACGTATCCATCCGATTCCGATCCGAGCACTCAGCAAAGGTACATTCAACTTCTGAGCCCCTCTGAGCCAAAGGCAGAAAGCCCAGCCAGCAGCCAAACGAAGCCTCAAGGAAAACCACCGTCACCTCTCCGCTGGGAAGCGCTGAGCAAAGTGAGTCCCCAGGCAACGCAGCCGATTTGATAGGCACAAGGCATGCAAGCTCCACCCCCCAGTCGTTCTTAGACTCCTTATTGGGTGAGCAATGCAGCCAAGCAACACAGTTGGAGCCTCCCTCCTCCCTGGCCGGCAGGGAGGGAGGGAGAGGAGCTGCTTCCTTTGAAACCTGGGAAATTTAAGGGACATCATCAATAAAGGGACAGCAGCGGGACGTGGTGCTGGGGTAAGGGACTGTCCCGCCAAATAAGGGACGCTTGACAGCTATGGCTCCTACTGTCAGAAAGTTCTGGCTAAGGTTTAGTCAGAATCTCCTTTCCTGTTCAGGGCCGGATTTAGGTTTGATGAGGCCCTCAGCTCCTGAAGGCAATGGGGCCCTTTATATGTCCAGCTGTTCTTTGTCTCAAGGACAGCCATGGGGAAGGGTGGCTGTTTCCGTTTCAGGTTAATTGACGACTCATCCCAGAAGCCCAAATAGAGATCTCTCGCAGCATGAAATTAAACCTGAAAACTCAGCATCTAAATCAGTCGTTGGCGCCATCAGCAGTCGTGGCTCGGCTCAGCGACGCTTGCGTGGGATCTCTCACTGGCACCAGAGAGAGGAAAGTTTATTGAACAGGATTAAAAAGAAGACCGGACTGCGTTGCTGGCTTGTTAAAGAGCAATGTGTTACTTTGTATTCTTCCAACGTTTGTTTTGTAACTTGTTTAAGACTGTTTGCAGTAAAGCTTTGAAACTCTTTTCTTGTGATGGGGAGCTCATTTATTTCTACCCAGATCAGCCACCCTGGTTGTATGCTTGTGAAACATGGACCACTTATAAACGCCATCTCCAGCTCCTCAAAAGATTCCATCAATGGTGTCTCCGAAAATTTTTACACATCACTTGGGAAGACAGGCGAACTAATACCAATGTACAGTCATACCTCAGGTTGAATGTGCTTCAGGTTGAGCGCTTTCGGGTTGCGCTCTGCGGCAACCCAGAAGTAACGGAGCGCGTTACTTCCGGGTTTCGCCACTCTTGCATGCACAGATGCTCAAAATGACATCAGGCGCATGTGCGGAAGCAGCAAAACATGACCTGCACATGCGCAGACGCGCCGTCATGTCTTACGTTCCATTCAGGATGCGAATGGGGCTCCAGAACGGATCCCGTTCGCATCCCGAGGTACCACTGTGCTGGATGAAGCAAAGATCACCCGTGTTGAAGCAATGATTCTTCAATATCGACTTTGTTGGACTGGTCATGTTGTGCAGATGCCTGATGATTGTTTTCCAAAGCAACTACTCTATTAAGGTACCCCTGCCCGTATGGGCCAGTCTTGACAGACTCTAGGGTTGTGCGCCCATCTCACTCAAGAGGCCGGGGGCCAGCGCTGTCCGGAGACACTTCCGGGTCACGTGGCCAGCGCGACATCGCTGCTCTAGCAAGCCAGAGCCGCACACGGAAACGCCGTTTACCTTCCCGCTAGTAAGCGGTCCCTATTTATCTACCTGCACCTGGGGGTGCTTTCGAACTGCTAGGTTGGCAGGCGCTGGGACCGAACAACGGGAGCGCACCCCGCTGCGGGGATTCAAACCGCCGACCTTTCGATCGGCAAGCCCTAGGCGCTGAGGCTTTTACCCACAGCGCCACCCGCGTCCCTAACTACTCTATTACGAACTTAAAAATGGAATGCGTAATGCTGGTGGTCAACTAAAGAGGTTTAAAGACTCTCTCAAGGCAAATCTTTAAAAATATAGCATAAGCACCGACAACTGGGAAACACTGGCCTGCGAGCGCTCCAGTTGGAGAACAGCCTTTACCAAAGGTGTCATGGGCTTTGAAGACGCTCGAACTCAGGACGAAAGGGAGAAACATGCTAAGAGGAAGGCACGCTTGGCAAATCCACACCGTGATCAACTCCCGCCTGGAAACCAATGTCCCCACTGTGGAAGGATGTGTGGATCCAGAATTGGCCTCCACAGTCACTTACGGACTCATTGTTAAAACTGTGTTTATGGAAGACAATCTTACTCGGCTACGAGGGATTGCCAAAGACGACGACGACACCTGGCTAAATTTCATTCACCCCAATGGGCATGTTGTGACAATGCCATTACTCCCCCAATGAGGTGGAATTTCTCTTACCTGTTATGTATTGAGCTTGGATCCTAGAACAATAGGCAGGTAGCATCGTAGAATGCAACAACCTGATTGGCCTGCATTAGCAGCCCAATCAGGCTCCAGGAGGGAAGCAGAATCAGCCAATCAGATAGGACCTATTGTGTAAATAATGTATATAAAGCCTGAGGTTTTGGGGGGGAATTTTTCACTGTTTTACGAGCTGCAATAAAGAGTGTGAAATCACTATGCGACTCTGAGTATATTTCATTACCCTTGATCAGTGAAGCCTGACTGCAAAACTGAGGGGATGGGACCTAACGGCTGGCTGTTAAAAGTGAAAAACAACTCCATTTAAGGTACAAGGAAGGGTTCTGATCAGTGACTGGAAGCAGCTGCCGAGATCACATAACACTGGTCCTGAAAGCCTATCTTGGCTCCTGGTATGTTTCCAAGCACAATTCAAAGTGTTGGTGCTGACCTTGAAAGCCCTCAACGGCCGCGGCCCAGGATGCCTGAAGGAGCATCTCCACCCCATTGTTCAGCCCGGACACTGAGGTCCAGCTCCGAGGGCCTTCTGGCAGTTCCCTCCCTGAGAGAAGTGAGGTTACAGGGCCTTCTCAGAGGTGGCACCTGCCCTGTGGAACGCCCTCCCATCAGATGTCAAGGAAATAAACAACTATCTGACTTTTAGAAGACATCTGAAGGCAGCCCTGTTTAGGGAAGTTTTTAATGTCTGGTGTTTTATTGTGTTTTTAATATTTTGTTGGAAGCCGCCCAGAGTGGCTGGGGAAACCCAGCCAGATGGGCGGGGTATAAATAATAAATTATTATTACAACCAGATTAAAAGAAGAAAATTCACACTGCAGATGCCTCTCCATTCTAGAGAGTCTTCAAGGGATGAACGAATGGAGAGATGGTTCTGTTAGGATCGTCCTACTCACAAGTAGGACCTTCGCAGAGACACATGCCCAGCTGGCAAGTTCTCTCCCTCCTGGTCTGTCGTTTGGGAGCTTCAAAAGCTTTCTTCGCCCTGAACATCACAGCGACTGATGCCAAGAAGCATCAGCACACTTAGGAACCTGCAGAGCATTGGCGGTTCGCGTAACATAGCTCAGCATCTTGGCTAATCTACTTTATTTACATATAATACACTCGGAGCATTCTGACTTAGCTCCTTCCTCTTTCTCATCAGACAGCAAAGAGAGAAAGAACAAAGGACAATAGTCCCACTTCACGGAAACACAGTAATACCAAACATCCTGTCTCCGTCACTTCCCACACTGTGGAATGAAAACACACACCGTCATGTGATAGACAATCTCATGACTGCAAACACGGAGGAAGAATCCTAACAGGTTCTCCCCGAACCTCAAGAGGCAGGGAGTTCCACAGGGCAGGGTCTGCCACGTTAAAGGCTCGGTCCTTGATGATGGTCAGCAGAACCCCAGGAGCTGTGCTGGGAACCACCAGAAGTGACTTGTTTCCTTGACTTTACGGCGGTTTCTCCTCCTGCCTGTCCACCCTTTTCTTCTTGTTCCATCTAGGAGAACCTCCTCTTCTCTGGACATGGCAGAAGGCCAACCAAATCTATAACTCCACCTGGATAAGCTGGGGATCAAACCTGAGGCCTTCTGCACACTAGACAGATACCCTACCCACTAGGCTAAGGGCCTAGAGGGGAAAGATACCTGCTTCTCCCATGACCACCTCCCCACTCCTCCATGAACACACGCCCAAAATGCAGTGGCAAGTTCTCAAAGTGGCATTCAAAGAACCTTTCAAGAAAGTGGAATTCAAGAGTCCAATCAGAGCCAAGGTTTGTGACATCACCCTGCCTCCCCGCTGATGCTATTGGCCGAGGCGTTGCCATGACGAATGACAACACAATGAGTGATTTCTACCTTCCTGGCACGGGAATTAAAAACAGCTGGATGGAAACAAACGAGGAGCTGGCAGCCGGCGATATAGGAAAGAGGGGTGTGTTTTCTACCCGTGTTTTTGGGCTTGAAGGCCAAAAAATGCCGAATATCTGAAAGCGGAAAGCAGGGGAGTGAGGGAAGTTGCAATGGACAACGCAGTGAGGGCAGAATTAGGGTGCTAGGCCAGAAAGATCCTCATCACGACCAGCCAGGGAGGAGTCCGACCGGGGCGCCATGGCAGTGCCAAATTCTCTTGCTAGCCCACGCACCTGCGGCTGAGTCACACAGGTATAGCATCTCCAGAACGGAGGCTGAGGGTTCGAGGTCAGGGGTGGGGAATTCGTGCAAGGATGAAATTTCGCAAAATGCCCAAGCCTGGCTAAATACTAAAAATCAAAGAATTGTGGAGTTTGCGGGGACCCCGAGGGTCATCTAGTCCAACCCCTTGCACTGCAGGAATCTCAGCTAGGTCATACATGAAACATGGCCATCCAACCACTGGGGGTGACCGCAGGATTCGCCGTTTCAATTTTCAGCTTTGGAATTAGACCTCAACATCTGAGATGTGCCTATTTAGATTGGCGAAACTGGATTCATGCCATGTATTGAACACACATCCAAGGCATGACTCCCCCCCAAAAAAAATAATTTCTGGGAACTGTAGTTCTTGCGCTGAGGAAGCAATACTTCCCAGACACAATGCATTCTCCGGAAATTGTTCGTTTAGGTGAGTCAATCACTTCCGTTTATTTCTATGGGGAAATTTCTAACCCAGGAAAACCCTCCGAAACCTTCCAAAAGGCAAACAAGGAAAAAACAGGTCCGGCTGTTTGGATATCTCAATCTGTGGTGTGTTTAATGAGGTTTGGGAACTGATTCCTTGAGTCTGGTTAAATGAATTTTAAGCATTTGGATAGTGGGACATTTCCAAACATTGTTCAACCCAGACACTGAGGTCCAGCGCCGAGGGCCTTCTGGCGGTTCCCTCATTGCGAGAAGTGAGGTTACAGGGAACCAGACAGAGGGCCTTCTCGGTGGTGGCACCCGCCCCGTGGAACACCCTCCCTTCAGATGTGAAGGAAATAAGCAGCTACCCTATCTTTAAAAGACATCTGAAGGCAGCCCTGTTTAGGGAAGTTTTTAATATTTAATGCTGTATTGTTTTTATCACTCGATTTTGGGCTGCCCAGAATGGCTGAGGAAACTCAGCCAGATGGGCAGGGTATAAATAATAAATTATTATTATTATTATTATTATTATTATTATTATTATTATTATTATTAGTGCTGCGGTCAGAAGGGGCAACATTATACCATTTACAACAGTAATGTCTCACATCAAATGTAACTGATTTGTAGAAAAGATTCTACAACTTGGTGGGGGTGGGAAGAGAACACACATACTTTTGCAAACCAAGAAAATCTTTTTATTTTTTATGTGTGGAATCAATAGAACATCGGAGCACGGGCAAAGCACTCAGGCAGGCTTTTAAAAAACCCCTTTGTTTCCATTCTTCAGGCTCCGTAAAGAAAGCTTGATCCTCCAACGCTCCTCCCCATTTTTCCTGAGGAAAACAGTTTCTCTCTCCCCGCTGGTGCAAATTTCGTGAGTCCCAGGAAGACAGAGTGAGTCTTGGAAAACCTTCTGCAGTACTATACATGCACCAGTAGGGGGCGCTTTTGCCTTAAACATGTGCAGGCAAAGTCATTTGTTACATATATACGAGAATGGATTTTGAAACCTAGGTTTACTTGAATAAGCAACTCCCCATTCATTAAAATAACAGCTACGCTCAGGAGCAGGCGCTGAAAAGGTGTTATGTTATTAAAGTGGGCATATGCAGTCTTCCTGCAAAATCTCCCCTGTGAGCAGGAATCAAGGTCCCATTTATACAAACATAACCTTTGGGGCGCGGGTGGCGCTTTGGGTTAAACCACAGAGCCTAGGACTTGCCAATTAGAAGGTTGGCGGTTCGAATCCCCGCGACGGGCTGAGCTCCCGTTGCTTGGTCCCTGCTCCTGCCAACCTAGCAGTTCGAAAGCACATCAAAGTGCAAGTAGATAAATAGGTACCGCTCCAGTGGGAAGGTAAACGGCGTTTCCGTGCGCTGCTTTGGTTCTCCAGAAGCGGCTTAGTCATGCTGGCCACATGACCCGGAAGCTGTACACTGGCTCCCTTGGCCAGTAAAATGAGATGAGCACCGCAACCGCAGAGTCGTCCGCAAATGGACCTAATGGTCAGGGATCCCTTTATCTTTACCTTTAACCTTTTTCTAACCCTAATTGTGATGGGGGGGCACAATTTTGGCTGTAGGCGTGGCATTAAATTTACTCAGAGTAGACCTATTGGAATGAATGGGCCTAACCATGGTGTCATCCACAAAACACAGTTAAAGGGTTATTCTGCCACTTTAACAGGCAAGGGGAATCATGGGAACTGTAGTTTCTTAAGAGGGCTGTGCATGGCAGCTCTAGGAGGTCAGCACGCTTCGCGAACTACAGTTCCCAGGCTGCTCCATGGCTGTGAAAGTGCTAGAATAGTGCTTTAAATGCATGGTGTTGTAGTCATGTTTGTTAATTTCAATGGGTCTAAAGGTAAAGGTAAAGGGACCCCAACCGTTATGTCCAGTCGTGACCGACTCTGGGGTTGCGGCACTCATCTTGCTTTATTGGCCGAGGGAGCCGGCGTACAGCTTCCGGGTCCTGTGGCCAGCAGGACTAAGCCGCTTTGTGGCGAACTAGAGCAGCGCACAGAAACGCCGTTTACCTTCCCGCCTATTTATCTACTTGCACTGGTGTGCTTTCGAACTGCTAGGTTGGCAGGAGCAGGGACTGAGCAACGGGAGCTCACAAATGCCAGCTCCCTCGGCCTGAAAGTGAGGTGAGCGCCACAACCTTATAGTCACCTTTTACTGGACTTAACCATCCAGGAGTCCTTTACCTTTTACCTTTATAGGGCAGTATACAAATTTAATTAATTAACAACAACAACAACATGATAATGATAATGATAATGATAATGATGATAATAATTTTATTTATACCCCGCCCTCCCGGCCAGGGCCGGCCTCAGGGCGGCTAACACCAAATTTAAATTACAATAAAACATAATAGAAAAAAGAAAAAAACAATTAAAATGTGGCTTAAAATACAGCTTAAAATGCAGCCTCGTTTTAGTAGTAGCGCATTAATCAAGACCATAAAGGGAGGAAACATCAGATATTCACCTGAGCCAGCTATCCATGCTGGTCCTATATGGGCAAGCAAAAAAGCCAAGGGAAAATTTATATACTAAATCCCATGTACAGTGAGGGGTCAGAGTGAGTCCAAACCAAAGGCCAGGCGGAACAGCTCCATCTTGCAGGCCCTGCAGAAAGATGTCAAATCCCGCAGGGCCCTGGTCTCTTGTGACAGAGCGTTCCACCAAGTCGGGGCCAGTGCTGAAAAGGCCCTGGCCTTAGTTGAGACCAATCTAACCTCCTTGAGGCTCAGGACCCCCAAAGTGTTGTCATTTGTGGACCTTAAAGTCCTCCTCGGGGCATACCAAGAGAGGCGGTCCTGTAGGTCCAAGAGTCCTAGGCCGCATAGGGCTTTAAAGGTCAAAACCATTATTATTTCCCATAGAATTGGCTATGGGCCCTTTAAGACTGCAGACCCCCCTCCTAAGGTGGTGAAGTCTTTGGAAGAAACAACCTCACCAGCCTTCAGGTGACTCTGGCTGAGACAACATCTTCCCTGGCTCAGCTATGAGAACCCACTGGGAGCTGACCAGGGTCCTGATCTGTTTTGCTGCTGAATGCTTGCTCCAAGCTTCAGTGCATATGGGTGAAGAATTGAAGGCACAAGGCTCCCAGCTGGGCATGAATATTTATCATGATGATCAGCTATTAGGCACTCCTTTGGCTGGAATAAATCTCTGTCATTTCCCCCTCTGGGGCTTAGCTGTCTTCATATAAGAGGCTCAAAATTAGAATCGTTCTGTCCCTTTAATCTGTTTGAGGGGCCCTTTTGCTGTCAAGCCGTTCATCATTAACTGCTTCCTCTCTTCCTCTTAACATAACTCTCTCTCTCTCTCTCTCTCTCTCTCTCTCTCTCTCTCTCTCTCTCTCTGCAATATCTTCTTTATTTATAAAAGTATTTACGCACCGCCAACTCAAGCAAAGCAACATGATGACGTGCAGCAGCATAGGCAATGAGACATAAAACGCCATAAAAACAGTGCAAAACCATTAAAACAAAACAAAAATGAGTTGCATGAGCCTGATCACATTCAAATGACTTCAGGAGGTACCTCAAAATCCAAAAGGAAGGAGCCTTAGCATGGGACCAGTGCTTTGAAGTAGGATTTGAGTAAGCAGAGATTCATAGAATGCCTTTCTTTCAAACAAACAACAAAATGGGTGGGCAGCAAAATTTAAAATAATGAGAAATTTGCAGCATCCAGTGCCCTTTTATAATGTGTTGGGGAGGGAGATTAGTGAGATGTTTTGTTTTTAATTTTTATTATATGTTTTGTGTTTTTATGTTGTGAACTGCCCTGAGACTTGCTTGTATGGATAGGGCGGTATACAATTTAAATAATTAAATGTGCTGCTCTGGTTTCGCCAGAAGTGGTTTAGTCCTGCTGGCCACATGACCTGGAAAAACTGTGGACAAACGTCGGCTCCCTCGGCCTATAAAGCGAGATGAGCACCGCAACCCCAGAGTCGTTCGCAACTAGACTTTACTGTCAGGGGTCCCTTTACCTTTACCTTTTTGATCTTCTCATAGGGTCGCCAGCTCTGAACGAAACATCTTCACCATGTCGCTGAGGATGGAGGAACTGTCGACGACGAACGAAAAGCTCCGCTACCAAATTAATGACCTGACAGAGACGGTGGCCTACCTTGATTCTGAGAACCAGGCCCTGCTCAAGGACAACAGCACCATCAAGGGCCACAACCGGAGCTTGCAAGAGACAGCGGACAGATTCAAGGCCGCCATGGAGGAGATGCAGAAGAAGGTGGAGGACATCAGAGAGAAGATGGACCACACCAACGCGAGGATCCACGAACTGGATGCCCAGAACAAGGCCTTGGCGAAAGCGAACGCAGAGCTCAGCAAGGAACTCCGTGAGGTGACCTCCCAGGTGGCCCTTTTCGAAGACTACAAAGCCGCTCAGGAGAAGGACCTTCGAGAGATGCAGAACCTGTCGGTGGAAGTCAAAAAATACCTGAAAAGCCTGGAAGATAGGCTACAGGAGACCGAGCATCACTATCAAGCGGAGAAGAACAATTCCTCCCAGCTGAGGGAAAAAGTCGGGGTGCTTCTTCAACTCCGCCAGAGCCAGAGGAACGACATCAAAGATCTGCAGTCCCAGCTGGAGACCTGCGTGCAGCAGGCCACCATCTTGAGGTTGGACCAGGAAAACAGGGTGCAGATCGGCTCGCTAATGCACGAAATCGTGGAGGCCAAACTGGTGGATGTTGCCTTGCAGCAGTCAAAAAGCAGGAAAGCCATGTACTGGTTCTGGCAGGTGGGCAAAGTCCTGAGTGTCTTGGTGCTCGGCTGCGTTCTCCTGCTGACCCTGGCCTTATGCTACACCTATTTTTTCAACCATGAATTCATGGCGGAGACTCTCCTGGCGTTTCTGGGCGAGCACAACGTCAACAGAATCGTGCAAGGCTTCGCTCACTACTTGACGTGGAGGAACGACGGCCTGTTGCCTTTCTGAAACGCAGCCCACCTGGACTCCTCCGCGCTCCTACAACTTGATTTTGACATTAGAAATCTATGGATTTAAAAACTTTGTAAGAATCTCAATAGACGGGTCTGGTTGTTTCTCCTTCTTTATTTCATTGTGCTTGGTTTTTACGCTGGCGTAAAAGACATTAGTCAATTCAGGGGCAGATAAAACACAAAGGCCAGTCCAGTTTATCTCTAACTAGCAGCCTCATACCTTAGCATTGCTTGAAGAAACAAAAAATGCAGTGTTTTTAATGGTTTGGTCTGCCATCTTGATTCAAAATGGCGTCCAGCTGTATCCAAACATAGGCAAAAAACTTCTCTTTGATCTCAGGGGCCAGCAAGCAAAATTGGGTCAGTGTCTCTTAAAAGGAACCATATCTCTTACGTGAGAAAGTAGCATCACTCTAAATTACATTTTAGGAACATGGGAAGCTTAAACTGAGTTAGACAATTGGTACATCTAGCTCAATATTCTGATGGGCGACAACTCTCAAGGATTTCAGGCAAGGAACCTCTTCCAGCCCCACTTGGAGAGGACAGTTGGGACTGACATCTGGGGTGGTCTGTATGAAAGGTAGTATATACACAAAGTATCAAATGTGGTGACACCAATAATAATACAACAAAACAACAACACCACAAACTGGCTTATAAGTATAAAACCAAATTTACTAGAATAATAGCTAGAATAGAGATAGACTTGTAACCATTCAAACAACAAACGTACTAAGGTGCCATGTGCAAGACAAAGCCTGGAGATACTGTAAACACGGAGTGGATAAATGTACAACTCTATCTTAACAAGTTACATGTGCAGTAAACGTTATACAGACTGGATAAATGAGCCGTTCAACAAGCAGCGTAAGTCCAATCACAGAACGGAAACCCCGTGCTGCCACAACGGCAAGGGTAGCACACTGGAGAATATGAAAAAGTTTTTCAAAGCTGTTTTTCAAATATTGAACTGGATGAGATGTTCTTCAATGGGTCTTGAATTGGAAACACAAAGCTGTATGCATGGATCAATCACGGGAAGGCAAATCAAGGCGTACGCTCTTGTTGAACGGTTTGTTTGTTTATTCAGTCTGTATAACGTTTACTGCACATGTAACTTGCAAAGATTTGTTGTTGTTTAGTCGTGTCCGACTCTTCGTGACCCCATGGACCAGAGCACTCCAGGCACTCCTGTCTTCTACTGCCTCCCGCAGTTTGGTCAAACTCATGTTAGTAGCTTCGAGAACACTGTCCAACCATCTTGTCCTCTGTCGTCCCCTTCTCCTTGTGCCCTCCATCTTTCCCAACATCAGGGTCTTTTCCAGGCAGTCTTCTCTTCTCATGAGGTGGCCAAAGTATTGGAGCCTCAGCTTCAGGATCTGTCCTTCCAGTGAGCACTCAGGGCTGATTTCCTTCAGAATGGATAGTTTTGATCTTCCTGCAGTCCATGGGACTCTCAAGAGTCTCCTCCAGCACCAGAATTCAAAAGCATCCATTCTTCGGCGATCAGCCTTCTTTATGGTCCAGCTCTCACTTCCATACATCACTACTGGGAAAACCATAGCTTTAACTATACGGACCTTTGTTGGCAAGGTGATGTCTCTGCTTTTTAAGATGCTGTCTTGGTTGTTAAGATAGAGTTGTACATTTATCCACTCCATGTTTACAGTATCTCCAGGCTTTGTCTTGCACATGGCACCTTAGTACAGTATGTTTGTTGTTTGAATGGTTATGTCTATCTATATTCTAGCTGCTATTCTAGTAAATTTGGTTTTATACTTATAAGCCAGTGTGTGGTGGTGTTGTTTTGCTGTATGAAAGGTAGACTTTGCCTCCTTCCCCAAGGCATGCCCTGTGGTCAGACCTGATTAATAAGAAGCGACAAATGGTCATTGCCTTTCGTACTTGCCCTTCACTAGAGGTTCCCAGGGCATCTTATCACCAAATGAAAATACAATATTAAAATCAGTTTAAAACACTTAATTCTGCCGAGCCCTGCAATGTCCTGCCTTCATTGTCTCCTTAGCGGGAGTTCCCAGATGGCGATGGCGACCTTTTATTTCTGTTAATCGTCAAGCGCCTGCCTTCTCAGCTGGGGGTCTTTCAACGCTGCTCATTTTGAGAGCTCTATCAACTCACACCAGCTGGACACCCCCATTATATATTTCTGAAAACACTCACCCACACAACACAGGGGCAGCTCAGGAGAGATGGAGAAAGAGGTCTGCCTTCGTGAGATTAGGAGTTCTTTAGCAGTGCACAGACGATAAATGTGAAAATGAAGGCGATTAAAACCGGGCGGCACATCTGTACGAATTGGCCTCGGGGGAAGCAGAGGGACGCAGCAGCAGCAGCAGAAACAAATGGTTCATTGGGAGAAAAACAGAGAAGAAATGGGGCAGGATTGGGGCCAAGGATTTAACATGAACAATTTAAATATCTCCTCCCTCCTCATCTCTCTAGGTAGCTGTAGATGAGCTACAGA
This sequence comes from Podarcis muralis, assembly GCF_004329235.1. Classification (NCBI taxonomy): domain Eukaryota; kingdom Metazoa; phylum Chordata; class Lepidosauria; order Squamata; family Lacertidae; genus Podarcis; species Podarcis muralis. Next base: position 8,657,535 of record NC_041315.1, on the reverse strand, counting down.
CTTAACCGCCTTATCTCTGTCTGCAACATGGTGATCATTCATATGGGTTCTGCCTTGAAGGGCTGTTGTTAGGTTAAAACAATTATGAAGGGGAAGCGCTTTGGGTACTCTTGATATATACCCCCCAAAAAAAAATGATATTAGAGGGTCAGCAGTCCAGTTCTGCAGCTGCTGGGATTTGCAACAGATAAAATTATGGCTGGGGGATAACCAAATACCAGCCCCAAGGTTTTATGTTATAAGGGCAGCCTTCCCCAATTTGGTGCCCTCCAGTTGTTTTAGACTACAAAACCCATCAGCCCCCATCGGCCTGGCTAATGGGCGATGGGAGTTGGAGTCTTTTGGAGGTGGGGATGAGGAGAGAGATTCCTTCGGTTCACATTTCGATGCAAATCTATCTTAACTGGCACTTCTCCGAGCAGTATGCAAAATGAAAGGCAGCTGTCTCTTGAAATTCAGCACCAAATTTTGCAATGGGAAGAGCAGATGCAAAAAAAAGTGCTTATATTCAAAATGTACAAAAAAAGCCCTGCACTATATCGGAGGAAACTTGCTTGGAGAAATGTGTGCAAGAGGCAAAACAGCGTACAAAATGGTGCTCATTAAGCACAAGAAAGACGTGTGGATTTTCTGGGGTGGGGAAATGAAATGCCCAAACTGATGTGGAAATGAAGAGGGGCTGCACTTAAGGTTGGAAGAATGAGAAACCAAAATTGCCCATCTTTGCTTTTGAATTCTGGTGCTGGAGGAGACTCTTGAGAGTCCCATGGACTGCAAGAAGATCAAACCTCTCCATTCTGAAGGAAATCAACCCTGAGTGCTCACTGGAAGGACAGATCCTGAAGCTGAGGCTCCAATACTTTGGCCACCTCATGAGAAGAGAAGACTCCCTAGCAGTCCGAAAGCACACCAGTGCAAGTAGATAAATAGGTACTGCTGCGGCGGGAAGGTAAATGGTGTTTCTGTGCACTCTGGTTTCCGTCATGGTGTCCCCTTGCGCCAGAAGCGCTTTAGTCCTGCTGGCCACATGACCTGGAAAGCTGTCTGTGGACAAACGCCGGTTCCCTCGACCTGAAAGCGAGATGAGTGCCGCAACCCCATAGTCGCCTTTGACTGGACTTAACCGTCCAGGGGTCCTTTAGCTTTACCTATGATTTTATGGTCAGCTATAATGCTTGGCCACCTCATGAGAAGAGAAGACTCCCTGGAAAAGACCCTGATGTTGGGAAAGATGGAGGGCACAAGGAGAAGGGGACGACAGAGGACGAGATGGTTGGACAGTGTTCTCGAAGCTACTAGCATGAGTTTGACCAAACTGCGGGAGGCAGTGGAAGACAGGAGTGCCTGGCGTGCTCTGGTCCAGGGGGTCACAAAGAGTCGGACACGACTAAATGACTAAACAACCACAAATTGGGAGCGCCATCTCTCGAGGACCAGTTTTCAAAGGAGCAATTATACATGGGCCGTGGTTGCGTAGAGGAGGAAAAGGGGAAGGGGTCACCACTGGGGTCACCTGGTCCTGCTCCGGAGGATGGTCATGCAACCATGGCAACTGGTGCAGCGCTGGAGCGGGGTCTCGGGTTCCACCACCCCAGTCTCTGCATCAAAAGAGAACACCTTGTCTGTGCCTTGCTCGTTTTCGTCTGTGCCCCCCAGGATGTAGATTTTGCCGGAGCACACGGTCACGCCGCAGTTCTCCTGAAGGAAGAGGGGAAAGCCAGAAAGAGGAGAGGTCTGTATCCCCTCAGAAATCCACAAAAACCCCTCTTTCAGCTCAGCTGTTATTTGTGCTGGGTCAGCTTCTCCTCGAACACCCACCCCTTTAAACTTGTCCACAATTCAGGGCCAGCCCATGCATGAGGCAAGGTGAGGTAGCTGCCTCAGGCGGCAAAACCTACATGGGCAGCAGATCTCGATACAGTGGTACCTCAGTTTAAGAACAGCCCTGCTTACGAACGATTCGGTATACGAACTCCGCAAAACCAGAAGTAGTATATCTGAAGGATATATCTGAAGGAGCGTCTCCACCCCCATCGTTCTACCCAGACATTGAGGTCCAGCACCGAGGGCCTTCTGGCGGTCCCCTCACTGCGAGAAGCCAAGTTACAGGGAACCAGGCAGAGGGCCTTCTCGGTAGTGGCGCCTGCCCTGTGGAACACCCTCCCACCAGTTGTCAAAGAGAAAATCAACTACAAGACTTTTAGAAGACATCTGAAGGTGGCCCTGTTTAGGGAGGCTTTTAATGTTTGATGTAGTACAGTATTTTAATTATTTTTTTTTTGGAAGCCGCCCAGAGTGGCTGGGGAAGCCCAGCCAGATGGGCGGGGTATAAATAATAATAATTATTATTATTATTATTATTATTATTATTATTATTATTATTATTATATTATTATTATTGTTATTGTTATTAGTGTTCCAGTTAGCGAACTTTACCACGGTCTACGAATGGAAGCTGAATGGTGGAAGGGCATCGGCAGCGGGAGGCCGCATTAGGGAAAGCACGCCTCGGTTTAAGAACGGCTTTGGTTTACGAACAGACTTCCAGAACGGATTGAGTTCGTAAACCGAGGTACCACTGTATAGATCGTTCTTCCCTTCCTTGTTCCAAATGTAGATCTTCCCTCACCTGGTGGGAAGGAAGGAAGGACACCGCTTTGCGGTCTACTCAGATGTAATGATCTCTGGCAGGCAAGCAAGGCCCGATAAGAAGTAATGACCCTCCGGCATTTTTATGTACGTTTATTTACAAAAAGACACACCCAGAGCACGGCTTCTCGCCTGCTCGCATTTACGATAGTTGGTCAGTCTGAATTTTTGCCCCTCCTACAGCAGGAAGGACGCCAAACTCCTGTCTTTCCCTTCCGTCGCCATCTGATCTTATCCAGATGCCTAGAACAGGGACTGAGACGTTGGCCTGCCCCCTCCTCCCCACTGTCACTCAACACAGACTCAGATCTCGGCTTATCTGCTGATTGCCTAGCAACACTCTGGCTGCCTCCCGACTCTTCCTCTCCTTGAGATCTAACAGAGTCTTCCCCAGGAAGGGGGGTCAAATTTGTGAGATTTTTGACCAGCTTTGGCCCATCTGAAGCTGATACAGGCACGTCTTATCTTGAGCCCAAGCAGAGTAGTCCACACAGCAGAAGGATAAGCAGTATGTGCCACATTCTTAACTTTATTTCCACTCTATGCTGAGAGAATACAAACATGCATCTTGCCTCTGTGAGAGCAGAGAAGCAACTGTCTCTCTAACAAAGAAACCGAGAGAACAGTGAAAAACAGGAAACCAGTGTACGTCACATCCAATCTCCCATTCCTGTGGGAATCCAACAGTAACTCGGACTGTGGAATGCAAAACAATGTCTTGTGACTGCAGTTGCTGCTCAGTGAGGGAAATAGAAACCAACAAAATTGCCCTTTCTCGACTGTCAGCCAACTCTCAGAGTCAGTCCCTTATTTACTTAGTTCTATTTCTAGTCTATCTCATCCCCTGCGCTCTGGGGGGCCACGTTCCTGACATCAAGCAGAAGGAGGTATTGAGCCAGCCCCGCCACATCTCATTTGATACCAGGATTGGACACCCACCCTTCTTGTGTTCTGAGCAGAAGGGCGGAGTAGCACGAGAACGGGTCCTTTTCTGTGGTGGCTCCCCACTTGCGGAATGCTCTCCCCAAAAAGGCTTGCCTGGCCCAAATCATTACATACATTTAGACGCCAGGCAAAAACATTTATTTTCCACTAGGGGGCTTTGGCTTTTATTTTTTATTCAACTTGTTGGTTGCGTTATCTTGAGCCCAGGGCAACTCAAAACAACTTACGAATCAATTTTATAAAATTATTTATGGCCTCCTTTAGTGGGCGGGAGGTTTGCATCCTGCCTTTTAAAAATACAAATGTGCTTTAGATTTTTCTGTGTTTTGTTTCGTGCTGGTTTTCATGTATGCGTTGTTTATTTATTGCTGCAAGTTGCTTTGAGGTACATTTCTTTTAAAAAAGTGACTAATAATTTTAGTAAATCATAATAGAAAATAAAATAATAAAATGGCTATGTGCTGTGAGCAAGCAAGACAATAGGTGGTGTAGATGCCTTTATCCCTACTGATGGCTGGTGAGGAGCCTGTTTTCACCATTCTGGGGTCCTCTCTCTTTTTTCTGCCCTTTTAGATGGGGCACCCCCATCTTGGGACGGGTGCCTTCTCCTTACCAGAGGTCCCGGGAGGGACACAACTTCAGCCCAGGTGTCCGACTGGGGGCTGTAGCTGAAGATTTTACTCAGGAGTCCCCCAACAACGTAAATCGAGTGATCCAAAGCGACGGCGCTGAGGCATCGCTGGCGGAAAGGGGCTGCCGACAGAAGGATCCACTTGTTTTCCTCTGGGTCATAGCACTGAACCTGGGGGAGCAATAATAATAGCAATTTTATTTCTATCTTGTCCTCCCCAGCTGAAGCCGGGTTTAGAGAACAGTAAAATAATACAGCATTCTAAAATCAATTCATTATAAAATCAGTTCAAATCAAATTAATGGCAGCCATTGGGCTAGAGTTCTGTGAGGATTACCAAAGGAGGGGGTCAGACTGTGCATTGGCCAAAGGCCTGGTGGAACAGCTCTGTCCTGCAGGCCCTGCGGAAAGATGTCAAGTCCCGCAGGGCCCTAGACTCTTGGGACAGAGCGTTCCACCAGATCGGGGCCACGACTGAAAAAGCCCTGGCTCTGGTTGAGGCCAGCGTAACCTCACTGTGGCCCGGGACCTCCAAGATGTTTTTGTTTGAAGACCGTAATGTGAAACATACCAGGAGAGGCAGACAGATGCAGAGGCTCAGTTTGCAAAAGTCCCCACGCCCCCCCCAAAGGTTGGCAACCCCGGCAGTACCTTATCTGTGTTGGCCCCGTCCTCCACGGCGCCCCCGATCACATACAGCTTGTCGAGACACGGCACCACAGCCGCCGAGCTCACTGTCTCGGGCAACGGCGCAACATCTGCCCAGCTGTTGGAAAAGGCGTCGTAGCATTCCACGCTGGCCAGGGGGCCAAAGCCGTCGTAGCCGCCCACTGCATAGATCTGTCGGCGAGAATTGGGGAGGACGCGATTCATCAGATCTCTGATCTCACCCAGATGCAGGCGGGCTTGTAAACGGGGTGCTGGCAGAGCAAGAGGCAGCGTGGTACAGTGGTTAGAGTGCCGGACTAGGGTTCAAATCCCCCACTCAAGGCCACCTTGGGCCAGCCTCAGTCGCCCGAACTACTTTGCAGGGTTGTTGTGAAACATAAAATGGTGTAAATTGTGTAAAAGAATTTTGGCAAAGGGTATTTAAGGAGATGACAGAAATCGCTGGGTTAAAGCTGACCGTTTTTTTAAAAATGGAAGTGCAGCTTGTAAATTTGCAAATAAATAAATAGAAAGGAGATACACAGGTGCTACCTAATAGGTATCTCAAGCCATTTGCACATAACAATATAACCAGTCCATGCAGAATGTAGGCACCCTATACAGTGGTACCTCGGGTTACATACGCTACAGGTTACATACGCTTCAGGTTACAGACTCCGCTAACCCAGAAATAGTGCTTCAGATTAAGAACTTTGCTTCAGGATGAGAACAGAAATTGTGCTCCGGCGGTGCGGCAGCAGCAGGAGGCCCCATTAGCTAAAGTGGTGCTTCAGGTTAAGAACAGTTTCAGGTTAAGTACGGACCTCCGGAACAAATTAAGTACTTAACCTGAGGTACCACTGTATATAGAAAGGAGCAAACCAGTGATATTTTAGGGAGCAGGTTAGCAGGCGGGGCCCATGATTTACATCGTAGGAGCCTACACAACACAAAACACTGTTGCTGTACGTAAGTTTTATTTTATTTATTTTTTTATCTTACATTTTAGAAATGTAAACCCAGGGGGTTTTTCCTTTAAATTTTTGGGGGGCCTCCAAGAGATCGGGGCCCTACGCTATAGCTTGTTTAGCTTATAGGCAAATCCAGCACTGAAATATACTCTGAGTTGAGAGTGGATTTCATGCTCTTTATTCAGCTCATAGTGGTGAGGAGGAAAGTGGAAGTTCCCCCAGAATGTCTGCTTTATATACATTATTTACACAATGGGCCCCACGTGATTGGCTAATTCTGGGATTCTCCTGTAGGCCAATCAGGTTGCGGATTCACTTCCACCCAGAGTTGGATTGGCTGGCTCCTACGGACCAATCAGACTGCTGCATTCTGGGTCCTATTGTTCTAGGACCAATCAGACTGCTGCATTCTGAATCCTATTGTTCTAGGACCAATCAGATTGCTGCATTCTGAATCCTATTGTTCTAGGACCAATCAGACTGCTGCATTCTGAATCCTATTGTTCAAGGACCAATCAGACTGCTGCATTTTGGATCCTTTTCAACTCAGTACATAACAAGCACTGAAGCCGCTGAGCCATGGTGGTAGGGCAATGATGAGTGGTCAGAGGGAGAAGAGGGAGAAGACTAGGAGGAAGAGGCGTCGGAAGATGGGGAGGGAACAGGGCTTAGTGAGCGGGGAGAGTTGGTGGTAGAGAGGCGGCCAGAATCAGAGGAAGAAGCTGAAGCAGGAGAGGAGAGGGGAGGCACAGATGTGTCAGGTTGGGGAATAGTAACAAATGCCTCTCCCTCCTGCGGCCACGACACCCCCCACCAATCACAAAGCAAAGAGAAGTCTGTACCTTTCCCTGGAGGGTGGCCATCTTGTGCCTCCACCGGCCTTTCTGCAAACAGGCGACCCTCATCCAGACGTTCAGCTGGGAGCTCAGCACCCAGACATCTCTGCCGTTCAGGTGGCCTCCTGCAAAAGCAGAGACAGAGCAGCTGCATAACACAGGAGCCAAAGGGCTCAAGGCATGGGTAGGCAAACAAAGGCCCGGGGGCCGGATTTGGCCCAATCTCCTTCTCAATCCGGCCCACGGACGGTCTGGGAATCAGCGTCTTTTTACATGAGCAGAATGTGTCCTTTTATTTAAAATAAATAAAGTGGAGTGGAGGGGCGGAGGAGAGAGCAGGGCCGGCCAGCCTCCCTGAAGGAGAAAGCAGTGAAGGGAGCAGTGTAGCCGTTAGGAGGAAAGTGGGCGGCTGGGCGCGCGCGCCAAGTTCAAATGTAGAGGCGCGCGGGACAGCAGAAAATCCGGATTGGGAGCCAGGTCCCAAAGCCCGCCGGAGACAGGGGGAGGAGTCAGAAGAATCCGCCTCCGAAGAGTCCAGGAGGGGTGGAACCCCAGAGGGCAGGAGGACCCGGAGGCGAAAGGAGCAGAGGGAGGAAAGGAAGAGGTGGAGCAAAGCTCGGGTCTTGAACTGGTGTAAAGGAGGGGTGGATTCAGACGGAGCTTCGCCGGTCTAAGGACTCAGACGTAGCGCTGCGCGCCACGGATGTCAGACCAACAATGAACCACAATAAAGACTTTTGTTTATAAAGAGCAACTGGCGTTGGTCCTTTGTGAGCTGGGACCTGAGGCAGCCGCTGACACCTGTGAACTCTACTTTTGTGGGTTCCCGGCAGCCACATTTGTCCTGACCAGGTAAAAATGTCTCAAACATCACAACGGGCATGGATAATGGAAGAAAATCCACCACATTGGTTTAACAGTCTTGGCCAGGCATAGGCAAACTTGGCCCTCCAGATGTTTTGGGACTACAACTCCCATCATCCCTAGCTAACAGGACCAGTGGTCAGGGATGATGGGAACTGTAGTCTCAAAACATCTGGAGGGCCGGAGTTTGCCTATGCCTGGTCTTGGCAGACCTTCCAGGGATCTCCTTTGCTAGGGAACAAATGGCTTGTAATTACAGTGGTATCTCGGGTTAAGTACTTAATTCCGGAGGCCCGTACTTAACCTGAAACTGTTCTTAACCTGAAGCACCACTTTAGCTAATGGGGCCTCCTGCTGCCACTGCACCACCAGAGCACGATTTCTATTCTCATCCTGAAGCATAGTTCTTAACCTGAAGCACTATTTCTGTGTTAGCGGAGTCTGTAACCTGAAGTGTATGTAACCTGAAGCGTCTGTAACCTGTAGCGTCTGTAACCCGAGGTACCACTGTACTAGGAATTATTTGGTAGATTTTTCTCATAGGAGCAGTCCTATTGGATTAGGCCAAGGGCCCATCTAGTCCTACATTGGGAAACCCAAAAACAAGACCTGAGCGCAACACCTCCCCCCCACCCAAGAGTCCCACCAACTGGTTTTCAGGGCCATTTTGTGAGTTAGATCCAGCCTCATATAAGGTAAAGGTAAAGGACCCCTGACGGTGAAGTCCAGTCGCGAACAACTCTGGGGTTGTGGCGCTCATCTCGCTTTACTGGCCGAGGGAGCCAACGTTTTTCCGCACGACTAAGCCGCTTCTGGCGAAACCAGAGCAGCGCACAGAAACACCGTTTACCTTCCCTCCGGAATTAACTCTAATTAATGCATGAAGGGTTAAAACCATAGAGTAAGCTGTCCTGCCAGGCTTAGGTAGGTCACACCCACTCACCACGGGAGGAAGGGCTACCAAACTCTTTGCTCCTTCATCTTCCAACACGTGAACTCTACAAGTAAAAATGTCTAAGCTAGATGCTCCAAGCCCAGACCATGTGGCTTAAGCAAGTAATCTTTGTGTTTCTGTACAAATAATTTAGAAGCGTTTAACATTTTGTAACCGACGTGATACTGCGGGCCTTTTCTTGCCACTGTGCGGGAAAGCTCATGAATCTGACCTTTGAAGGATTTGTAAGTAAATCATTTTAAACTGTCCAAACGTGTGGTCTCTTTCTCTGCTGAGGGAAGCAGGGGATTTGGGAAGAAACTTAGAAGGGGATATTGGCCCCTTGGCTCTTTCTCATGACACACACAGAAAGGCAGTGTGGTGTAGTGGTTAGAGTGTCGGGTTGGGAACTGGGAGACGGGAATTCTAGTCTCTGCTCAGCCATGGACCTCCCCAGACGACCTTGGGCCAGTTGCTACCTCTCAGCTTAACCTGAGAGGGTCGCTGTGGGGGTCAAATGAGAAGGGAGAGAACCACATGTGCCATTTTGAGCTCCTTGGAGAAAAGGGCGGAATAGAAATGCAATTAATTAATTAATCAATCCATCAGTCATACAGTGGTCTTCTCCATCTCCTCCCAAGGAAGGGAGGAGGCTGTTTCTGCAGGGGGTTGGACTAGATGACCCTCGGGGTCCCAGGATCATGATTCTATGCAGCCATTTCACCTGAGATGTAGACGTCGTTCTTCAAGGTGCAGGCAGCAAACTCTGACTTGGTATATCCAGGGAGGCTGGATAGTGGCTTCCATTGCTTGCTTTCAGGGTAGAAGATATCAACAAAAGGAAGTTTCATGGACCCTTTCTTGCCACAGCCTCCAATCACAACGATCATCTCTGCTAACTCCATGTATCTGGGATAAGAAAAGAAATTTGTTAGTCTTAGGGGACGGCAAGACCCTTTTGGCAACACAACATGACCCACATCCCCTTAAGACCCAAACTACACCTGACCTTTAGTGCTGATGATATAGGTAAATCTAATTAACTAAATAATTTGCTCTTTTGTTTTACTTATTTACTTGTTTTCATCCTGTATTTTATTCTGTGAACAGCCCCGAGAACTTAGCATGAAGAGCGGTATATGAATTTAATAAATATAGTGGTACCTCAGGTTACATACGCTTCAGGTTACATACGCTTCAGGTTACAGACTCCGCTAACCCAGAAATAGTGCTTCAGGTTAAGAACTTTGCTTCAGGATGAGAACAGAAATCGTGCTCTGGTGGCGTGGCAGCAGCAGGAGGCCCCATTAGCTAAAGTGGTGCTTCAGGGACATGGCTGTGGGACATGAAGTTCAATATAAAGGACTGTCAACAAAACCGGCTGAGAGGGACTGAGAGAGATTTAAGGGCCTCGGATGTGAGGGATCCAGGCTGAGAACTGATAGGATGATGGACACTCTTTGGGGATCAAAACTGGGAATGGGGGAGGAAAGTTGGGTGTAAAGGGTGTATAATTAGAATTTATTCTTTTTGCTATTTGGTGGGTAATTTTTTATGAAAGTTGGGAAATCGTTGGAAGGGAATTTGGGTCGACCTTAGAAAAGGATGTAATGATGGGTATTGTGTCCAATTCAATTATATAGGTAAAATTTATAAGGTTAAAAACGAAGTATATATAATCTTGAAAGTTAAGTATTATAAAGCTAAATTTATAAGAACTTGGCTGAACTAGTATTGCGAATTGGGATACAAGAAAGGAGTATAGCATCTTAGATCAAGGGAAGTTAATAGTGCCACTGTATTCTGCTCTTAGCGTTCAGACCTCACCTGGAGTACTGTGTCCAGTTCTGGCACCAACCCAGTTCAAGAAGGACACTGACAAACTGGGAACGCTGTCCAGAGAGAGCAACCAAAATGGTCAAAGGCTTGGGGAAACGATGACTATGAGGAATGGCTAAGGAGTGGGCATGTTAGCCTGGAGAAGAGGAGGTTAAGGGTGATAGATAGCCATGTTCAAATATATAAAAGGGATGCACATTAGAGAGGGGGAGGAAAGGCTGTTTCTGCTGCTACCAGGAGAAGCGGACACGGAGGCAATGGATCCAAACTACAAGAAAGAAGATTCCACCTGAACATTAGAAGAACTTCCTGACAGTAAGAGCTGTTCGACAGTGGAATTTTGCTGCAAGGAAGTGTGGTGGAGTCTCCTTCTTTGGAGGTCTTTAAAGCAGAGGCTTGACAACCATATGTCAGGAGTGCTCTGATGGTGTTTCCTGCTTGGCAGGGGGTTGGACTCGATGGCCCTTGTGGTCTATTCCAACTCTATGATTCTATGATTCTAAGGGGAGGGGAGGGGAAGTCTGCAAAAAGGGTTAAGAAATTAAGGATTCGAAATTGTACATGCTCGTTTTTGTGTTTGTCTGTTTATGTTGTGTATTGTGTGTGTTGTGTATTGTGTATTGTGTGTGTCTAAATTGTGTAAAACTTAATAAAAATTTATTTAAAAAAAAAATGTTGGTGCTGACCTTTAAAGCCCTAAACAGCCTCGGTCCAGTAGACCTGAAGGAGCATCTCCACCCCCATTGTTCTACCCGGACACTGAGGTCCAGCGCCGAGGGCCTTCTGGCGGTTCCCTCGCTGCAAGAAGCTAAGTTACAGGGAACCAGGCAGAGGGCCTTCTCGGTGGTGGTGCCCACCCTGTGGAACACTCTCCCACTAGATGTCAAAGAGATAAACAACTACCTGACATTTCGAAGACATCTAAAGGCAGCCCTGTTTAGGGAAGCTTTTAATGTTTAACAGACCACTGTATTTTTATACTTTGTTGGAAGCCACCCAGGGTGGGTAGGGAGACCCCGCCAGATGGATGGGGTATAAATAATAAATTATTATTTATTATTTATTTGGATTATTATAAAAAATGCAAGCGGAAAGGACTAAGAATAGGATCCACAAAGAGGAGGAGGGAAGTAATATACAGTGGTACCTCAGGTTACAGATGTTTCAGGTTACATACGCTTCAGGTTACAGACTCCGCTAACCCGGAAATAGTGCTTCAGGTTAAGAACTTTGCTTCAGGATGAGAACAGAAATTGTGCTCTGGCGGCGCAGCGGCAGCAGGAGGCCCTATTAGCTAAAGTGGTGCTTCAGGTTAAGAACAGTTTCAGTTTAAGTATGGACCTCCGGAACGAATTAAGTACTTAACCTGAGGTACCACTGTATATTGCCAGGTCAAAAATTATGGAATCAGTATCACAATATGGACTTCAAACAGGTTTGGGATGATATATCGATAGGTTGCCCAGCCCTAGTAGCAACTTTTTCTCTGTCTTTTTACCTTCTGGGTCTAGACCGCCGAGAGCTGACCTCCTTGCCTTGGACATAATACTTGTGGGCTTCTAGCAGCAAAGGGATACACTCCTTGGATTTCTGGATGAGCTCGTCCGTCTCCACCTTTTCTAGAAAATAAACTGGGTCTAGCAGGGGGAGCCTCACGTGCTGGAGAAAATCCTTCAGGGCCCCCTTCCTGGCAACCACATTGTGGTTCACCCACCGCATCACTGCCTCGAAGACGGCTTCCTCCTTGGGGACAGCCAGGTGATCACTTGACAGGCAGCTCACCAGCTCCTTGGCGTCCAGCTCCAGGAACTCCTTGTGGTGAGAGATCTCCACAAAGCCCTCCAGAAGACACTTCTTGCTGCTCTCGGTCAGAGATGGGATGGAAAAAGAGTTTGCGACCTTCAGGATGCCCAGACAGTTGTGAGGATGCAGCTCACCTTCTAAGAAGGCAACACAGGCGTCCTTGAGCCTTGGATTTGGAGAAAGCTGGACAGCTCCAGCAGGTTTTCCACGTTGTCCTCCTGGATGAAGATGTCCCCGCCGTAGATGTAGTCCAGGACGAGGCTCAGGCTGGGAGCAGAGACCTCGCGGAGATGGACGGTGCCTTGGCGGCCTTCCTTCGCGCCCCCGGCAAACAGAGCCCGGAAGTAGGTGCTGCTGGCGGATAAGGCAGCCCGGTGGCAAGGGAATTCCTGCCCGCCCATGGCAAGGACCACATCGGTGAAGATGCCGTCCAGCCGGTAGGAGTTGAGAGTCTGGAGGATCTGCTCAGCATGACGAGACCCGCGGCAGAGTTTTGCGTGGAGGTTTTCACTGCCTCGGCCCAGAGAGGCAGGGTGATCGCTGACGCCCATTCCGGAATGGGACTCTTGTTTCATCCCGATTCAGGGCATGTAGAAGTTGAATTCGCTTTTAATAGTGTGTTTTAATGCTGCGATCCTTCCCGGGACCTTGAAGGATGGAAGAAGAAGAAAAGAAAGAAAGAAAGAGAAAGAAAAGAAAGAAAGAAAGAAAGAAAGAAAAGAAAGAAGAAAGAAAGAAAGAAAGCAAGGAGGGAGGGAGGGAGGGAGGGAGGGAGGGAGGGAGGAAGGAAAGAGAAGAAGAAGAAGAAGAAGAAGAAGAAGAAGAAGAGAAGAAAAGAAGAAGGAAGAAGAAGATGGAGGAGGAGGAGGAGGAGGAGGAGGAGGAGGAGAAGAAGAAGAAGAAGAAGAAGAAGAAGAAGAAGAAGAAGAAGAAGAAGAAGAAGGGGGAAGAAGAAGATGGAGGAGGAGGAGGAGGAGGAGGAGGAGGAGAAGAAGAAGAAGAAGAAGAAGAAGAAGAAGAAGAAGAAGAAGAAGAAGAAGAAGAAGAAGAAGAAGGGGGAAGAAGAAGATAGAGGAGGAGGAGGAGGAGGAGGAGGAGGAGAAGAAGAAGAAGAAGAAGAAGAAGAAGAAGAAGAAGAAGAAGAAGAAGAAGAAGAAGAAGAAGGGGGAAGAAGAAGATAGAGGAGCAGGAGAAGGAGGAGGAGGACGAGGAGGAGGAGGAGAAGGAGGAGGAGGAGGAGGAGGAGGAGGAGGAGGAGGAGGAGGAGGAGGAGGAGGAGGAGGAGGAGGAGGAGAAGAAGAAGAAGAAGAAGAAGAAGAAGAAGAAGAAGAAGAAGAAGAAGAAGAAGAAGAAGAAGAAGATGATGATATAGGAGCAGGAGGAGGAGAGGGAAGAGAAGAAGGAGAAGTAGTGGTGACACTTGTGGTTTAATGGTGAATTTTGGACATAATGGAGATGCATATTAATTTAATAAATAATAATAATAATAATAATAATAATAATAATAATAATAATAATAATAATAATAATATATTACAGTGCATGCTCAGGTTGTGAATGTGATTCGTGCGGGATGCACATTTGCAACCCACAGTGCTTGCAACCCGTGTCTGCGCACGCGTGGGTTGTGATTCGGCGCTTCTGCGCATGTGCAAAGCGTGATTTAGCACTTCTGCGCATGTGTGACTGCCAAAACCCGGAAGTAACCTGTTCCAGTACTTCCAGGGTTTTGGCAGTCCGCAACCAGAAAAAACACAACCTGAAGCGGCTGTAACCCGAGGTATGGCTGTATTTATATCCCAGCCACTCTGGGCAGCTCCCAACAGAATATTAAAAACATGATAAAACATTAAAAAACATTGCCCACCTAAAAGTTTACTTTTAAAACCATGAGGAATAGGAACTTGCTTATGATCTGGAATTGTGCTTCTTCCTGACAGAGCGTAGTTCCAGGGTATTTTGTAGGCTGGGAGAATGATGGCTGGCAGTAGACGGGAACCTAAAGGGGCGTGAGGGAGCTTTCCTCCACAAACCTTTAAATTCTCCTCCGCCCAATGCCAAACAGTTTATATTCAAACTCCTGCCAAAATTTCTCTGAAAGTTCAACTTGGTGTACTTTCCATCTATCTTTACAATAGCCCATTATTTACAAAGCAAGCCTTTTTCTGGCCCTAGTCTGACCCATGCTTCTGTCACATGTAAGGTAAAAGGTAAAGGACCCCTGGACGTTTAAGTCCAGTCAAAGGCGACTATGGGGTTGCGGCACTCATCTCGCTTTCAGGCCGAGGGAGCCGGCGTTTGTCCACAGACAGCTTTCCGGGTCACGTGGCCAGCAGGACTAAGCCGCTTCTGGCGCAACAAAACACCATGACGAGTGCCAGAGCATACAGAAATGCCATTTACCTTCCTGCTGGAGTGGTACCTATTTATTTATTTGCACTGGCGTGCTTTCGAACTGCTAGGTGGGCAGGAGCTGGGACAGAGCAACAGGAGCTCACTCCATCACGGGGATTCGAACCGCCGACCTTCCGATCGGCAAGCCCAAGAGGCTCAGTGGTTTAGACCCCAGGGCCACCTGCCTCCCCCCAGTCGTATGTACCCCTTGTTGTTATCATTGTTCCATTTGCTCTCCAATGAGCCTTATAGCTGGCAAAGTCCAAGCAGAATTTATACCATGGACAAGGAACATTCTTTCTTCCCTCAATCCAGGAATAGGGTTTTTTCCCCACCCCACCTTTCATCTCCTGAGCTCAAACACCAAGAAGGAGAAGAGGAGCTGGATATTTCATTGAGGGCTAGCAGCATGATTCCCCAAAGAAAGTTGAAACCCTTGGTTTCCCCATTGTGCAATTCCTACAAATGCGAGAGGGTAGGCTTTTGCATACAGACATAAATTTGCCTGCATGTTCCTTGTTGCGTGTCTCGCTTCTGAAAACGTTCCATCATTTGGGAACTGCAAAATGTCAAGGCGCACAACATGGTTTCCAATGAAAAGTCTGCCAGACAGGTAAAATCTGCCAGAGAGTAGATTTGGATAACGCCAAAAACCTACATCAAAGAGCAAAATAGACTGTATAAATTTAATAAGAAATATAAATATAAATACATTTTAGCACAGGCTTTAGTATCCTACCCTTGACCTCAGGAGCTCAAGAAAGCATTCCTTGGGTAGCTCCCATTTCACCTTCGCAGCTCAGACCCAGCAGGTTGCCTTAAAACTTGACTTGAATTGAATTTCATTATAACGGTCACAGACCAGTTCCGGCTCACTTACAATATCAGGAAAATCATAAAACATTGAATTGCAATTGGGTATAACAGAGGCAATTCAGATACAACAGCAGTTAAAAATATATATTAAATCTTGACCACTAAAATATAACCTAAAATTGTCGTTTAAAACCTTAATCGTTTTGGTAGTACAGCTTGTTCCCTAAGTTTTATGGCAGTCGCACAGAATTTGGCCACTCTTAGCGTGATCTCTAGATCCTTGTTCTCTACCAGGAGTTTTAGACATTGAAGTTCGGACCCATTTGGAGATTTTTGTATAACAGGAGGGATAAATACCGAGCGTATATCCCCGTATAAACGGCAGTGTAACAAGACATGAGAGACAGTTTCTACCTCCATCAAGCAGCAGGAATTCAATTCAATTCCTAGGAAAAGCAAAGTGGGGATTCGAATCCAAGACCCTGCAGATGACATTCAGCTATATACCCATCCTAGTGGAGCAGCTTGATCTAATATGGGAAAGGACCACATCTCAGTGGTAGGGCGTCTGTTTTGCGCCTCCTCCAATCCCCAGGTAGGGCTGGGAGAACCCTTTGCCTGAAACCCTGGGCAGCTGCTGCTGCCAGTCAGTGCGCAGCTTGAGGCACCAACATTCTGTAGAAGGCAGATTCCTACACCCCACTCGCCTGGTCTCTTTGCTTATAAGGCATCATCCCCTTTGTTGGGGAAGGTCTTTCTCACCTGTCCGATGGAGATCCCATCACCTGGAATGGAAGGATAATGGCTCAGGTGTATGTTCATCCGAAGGCACTGGACCAAAGAGCATCACAGCTTGGTTCTGGCAACCCCTTGACCGATGTAAACTGGCCAGCAAAAATAAAATAGGACACTCCCTTTGCTTTTGCGCTTGCCCAAGACAAATAATAACCCTCCAGTCTCCAAGCCACAAAGCAAGAGACGATCGGGTTCGGCTTTGTTCCTGGTAATTATGATGCGCGTGGAGGATCTGCCTGGCATTCGCTGCAGCTGCCAAGTGACGGCTCAGGCAGGGGGAATCT
Organism: Podarcis muralis; assembly: GCF_004329235.1. Taxonomy (NCBI): domain Eukaryota; kingdom Metazoa; phylum Chordata; class Lepidosauria; order Squamata; family Lacertidae; genus Podarcis; species Podarcis muralis. The sequence continues at coordinate 8,641,126 of NC_041315.1, read as the reverse complement.
CCCTGTCGCCTCTGCAGAAGGGAGGGCGTGAGGATGCAGAGGGGAGTTCACCCAGGGGATTGCTTAGAGTCAGTGGCCCATCTGGAAAAGCAGTTGTGGCCCAGAGGAAAAGCATCGTTTGAGCGAGAGCCTGGCAAATTTATACGGAAAAGGAGACGTTTTCAGGGTGGAACTGCCCAGCTTAAGCCCACGGCCTAGTGGATCTGGCAACCCAGGGTTCCTGATGTCTGCAGCCCCTGGTCCACCTCCCTGAGCCACTTAGGGAAAGCTAAGCGGGATTCCCAAGACCCTACAGACAACGCTCAGCTTTATAGCCATTCTAGAATAGCTGGCACTAATACGGGAAAGGGTCTCAGCTCGGTGGTAGAAAATCAGTTTTGCATGTAGAGAATCATAGAGCCATGGAGATGGGAGGGACCGCAAGGGTCATCTAGTCCAACCCTCTGCAATGCAGGAATCTTTTGCCCAATGTGGGACTTGAACCCGCGACCCTGAGGTTCAGAGTCTCATGCTCTTCTGAATGAGCTATCCCAGCTAGGTAGAAGGCGCCAGGTTCAATGCTGGCATCTCCAGGTAAGGCTCCTTTTTGGCTAGCTCTTCCGAATTGACTTTGGAGCTATCTCCTGAATTTTTTAAGCAAAGCAATGTTGCAAAATAACTAAATATGGATGTATATAAAGCTAAAGGGACCCCTGGCCATTAGGTCCAGTTGTGGCCGACTCTGGGCGCTCATCTTGCTTTACTGGCTGATGTTTGTCTGCAGAGTTTGTCCGGGTCATGTAGCCAGCATGACTAAGCTGCTTCTGGCGAACCAGAGCAGCGCACGGAAACGCCATTTACCTTCCCGCCAGACCGGTACCTTTTTATCTACTTGCACTTTGACGTGCTTTCGAACTGCTAGGTGGGCAGGAGCTGGGACTGAGCAACGCGAGCTCACCTCGTCGCGGGGATTCGAACCGCCGACCTTCTGATTGGTAAGTCCTAGGCTCTGTGGTTTAACCCACAGCGCCACCAACATCCCTATGGATGTATATACATACGTTTAATTCACACACAGAGAGAGAGAGGAAGAGAACCCTGTAGTTTGTAGGGTTCTAGAATTTGTAGCTCTGTGAGGGGAAAACTACAGCTCCCATAGTTCTTTTGGGGAGTTGGTGTTCTTTAAATGCATGGTGTGTGCAGCCCATGTGAATAAGTCCTCCATTGTGTTAGCTTTCTGGAAGAAGAAAAATGCATAGAAAGAAGATGAATAAACTTTGGGCTTAAAAAAAAGAAAAGAATCCCTGGCAGATGGCCACCCAACCGCTGCTTGAAATCGTCCGAGAAGAAAGAGTCCACCACCTTCCGAGGGAGACTGTTCCCATCAAACAGATTTCACCGTCCGAAAGTTACTCCTAACGTTCATTCAGAATCTCTTTTCTTGCAATTCAAATTCATTGGTTTGAGAATACAACAATGAACTTTATGTGCGGCTTCCTTGCGCTTGATCCGGAAGCTACCGTTAGTGCAGAATGCTGCGGCATAATTGCTGCTTGAGCCAAGTTCAAGGTGTTAGTATATAAAGCCCTGAACAGCTTGGAACCAGTTTACATGTAGGGTCACCTTACCTGTATGTGGACATTCAATCTGCAGGACTCACACCATTAAAGGTGCCAAATAATATTTCACCCTTGTAAGAAATCAATCTTTTAGTGTGGCAGAACTCGCACTTGGAACTCCCTGCCGGTTGACATCAGTACCTTCACTGTACAGAGGTACCTTGGTTCTCAAACGCCTTGGTACTCAAACAACTTGGAACCCAAACACTGCAAACCCGGAAGGAAGTGTTCCGGTTTGTGAACTTTTTTCGAAAGCTGAATATGCTCCGTTTTGAGTGTTACGCTTCCGATTTGAGTGCCGCACTTTCATTTTGAGTGTTATGCTGAGGTCTGTCTGTTTTTGCTATTTATTTTGCGTTTTTGTGGCTCTTTTTTGTTGTTTTTGTGACTGCGTGGAACCCAGTTCAGCTACTGATTGACTGTGTGACTGCAGTACATTGATTATTGTTTTCATTTTATGGATCAATGGTCTCGTTAAGATAGTAAAATTCATGTTAAATTGCTATTTTAGGAGTTGTTTTTAAAAGTCTGGAACAGATTAATCCATTTTGCATTATTTTCTATGGGAAAGCGCGCCTTGGTTTTGGAACGCTTTGGTTTTGGAACGGACTTCCGGAACGGATTAAGTTTGAGAACCAAAGTACCACTGCATTTCTTTTGACACCCTGCTGAAAACATTTTTGTTTAGGAAAGCCCAACAAGACACGTAAAATGTCGACAGGTGTTTTTAACCTGGTGTGCTGATTTTTTTTATTTGCGGACTGTTTTAAAGAGCTGATTTTAACCGGTCATTTTGCCCCCCTTTTTTGCTTCTGTAAACCACTTTGATATTTTACGAGAATCAAGCAGTACATAAACCTTGGGGAATGAAAATAAATCTCCTGGAGTTGTAAGTCCAGCAAAACATCTGGAGAACCCCCCCCCCCATTTTAAGAAACAATGCATCAGTCTTGTATTGCCTCTTGACTTGGTCTCCCCTAGAGCAGCGGTTCTCAACCTGTGGGTCCCAAGATGATGTTGGACTACAACTCCCATCATTCCTAGCCAGCATGACCAGTGGTCAGGGATGATGGGAGTTGTAGTCCAACAACATCTGGGGACCCACAGGTTGAGAACCGCTGCCCTAGAGAGTGATGCAGGAAATGAGATTTGCTCCTATATGTGGGATATACTGCTTGCAGCCTTTATTCTTAGCAGAGCCTTCAGTGGGGCCACCCGCTGATCACCCCACAACTGCTTTTTGCCATGCACCATTCTCCCTCTCAGAGCCGTCTTTCCCATTGGTCTTGGTGGTTTGTTGCGCCAGGGCGCAGGCCTCTCAGGGGCGCCCTAGCGAGTGGGGGAGCTGCGTGGCTTGGCACCAGAGGAGTCTCAGTCTGCACCGGATCCTTTGCCTCAGGCATCATCTGAACCAATTCTGGGGCCTGATTCTGAAGAGCCGCAGTCTGCACAGGTTCCCCTGCAACAAACACCAGCTGGGCCGAGTCAGGGGCCTGAGCCTGCCCTGGCTCCAGATGCGGGGATGACCTCGTTGCCTCCAGCTGGGCCATCACTTACAGCTGCTCCACTACCGGCTTGGTCAGGGGAGGCTGAGGTGGCCCCTGGGTCTAGTAACCCACCGACGTCTCCCGAGCTGCAGAGACTGAGGTCTGAGAGAAGGAGAGGCCCGAGTACTCGCAGGAGGAGTGCTCGCCTTCGGGCAAGACAGGGAGGTGAGTCATCAGAGGATCAGGACCGGCCATTACCCTGACAGAGATAAAAGGCTGTCGGACCCCGCCCCAGGTTGCAGGAGCAACATTGCTGTATGCCAGACCCTGCCTGAGATCCTGTACCTGTCCTTGCCTGGTTTCCTGCCTCGTGTCCTGCCTTGGCCCTGTCGGACTGACTCCTAGCGGATCCTACGGATTCTGGACCGGACCTGGACTGCAGTTCTTGGGTTACCCCCAGGCCCAGCACAGCTAAAGATGGCCCTGATCCCGGTCGTTGTCCTCCTTCTGCATCCTGGCGAAAGGCGGCACGCAGCCTTCCCGGACGCCCTGACGCCGGAGAGCATGTCCGCCAGCACGTTTTCTTGCTTGATCACCGCCACCACGCTGGGGATTGGGGCGGTGCGGGAGGCAGAGGACATTTCCCACCACCCCTTCGCTTGTTTTGGAGTTGCATGGCGGGCGCCAGAGGGATCTTTGCTCCCCGGCGCAGGATATGCGTAAGACGGCCCTGCTCCCTCTTGCCGCCATCGAGAAAGCAGGAAGATCAAAGTCGTTCCATGTTCAGGCTTGTAAAATACTTCCAGTTAACGTCTCCCTTCTTCGTGCTTGGAGCTTTTCTCGCTCTGCACAGCAACCTACCTCAAGATCAGGATCAGGAAACCTCAAAACGCATTGAAATCGGCCCTGCAGGGCTCTCTGTGTGGCCCCCGGCACCCCTCGCAAGCCCTGCTTCTCACCCCAAGCACCCTTGCCCATCTTCAATGAGTTCTTGGAATGTACCGTATTTTTCGCTCTATAGGACGCACCCGACCATAGGACACACCTAGTTTTAGAGGGGGAGAACAAGGGGGGGGGGAAATTGTCTCAGCCTCTGTGCAGCGCCCCTTCAGCGAAGCGGCAGGAGAAACGGAGCCCCTTCCATTTCTCCTCCCGCTTCGCTGAAAGGGTGCTGGCAGAGAGGGAAAGCTGCGCAGCGCCTTTCCAGCGAATTGAAGCCAGGAGAGCAAGAGGGATCGGTGCGCATCGACCCCTCTCGCTCTCCAGGCTTCAGCAAAAGCAACGCGAAGCCTCCGGAGCACGGCGGGAGCGCTCCTGCTGCGCTTCGGAGGCTACGCGTTGCTATCGCTGAAGCCATGGAGCCTGCATTCACTCCATAAGACGCACACGCATTTCCCCTTAATTTTTGGAGGGGGAAAAGTGCGTCTTATAGAGCGAAAAATACGGTATTTCCTCCCCACTTTTGCTTCTGGCTCCGCCACCAGTCACACGGCTCTTGGATCGTTGTCCAGATGGGCAATGCAGCCCTCAGATTTCAGGCTGGACACCTTCCCAGGGCCCGGAAGATTTCAATCCCATAAAAATACGGATAATAACCACGCTTCGCCAAGGCGTCACAACATACATCTTTAAATAAGTTCAGCTAACAATCGCTGCACCCAGGAGAGGAGAGAAAGACAGTGGGGTTCCTTCCGTCACATGACCCTGCACGACGTTGGACTACAACTCCCATCAGCTGTAGCCATGCATGGTCCTGGATGATGGGACTTGTAGTCCGGCAACACCTCTGAAGGCTATCTTCTAGTGGGTCCCATCGCCAGATCGCTCCTCGCAAACATGCCGAATCCTGCCCCACCCGCCCCCAATCCCATGATAGGCAAGAAAAGGGGTCACAAAAAGGGGGGATATTTACAACAACGACAAAAAAATCAAAGAAACCCAGTCCAGCTTCAGTTTCCAGAGAGGCACCAGGCCACCCGCACGAAGTCCGTTGCATTAAGAGTCCCAGGCAGTCCACGCAAGGACCAAGGAAGCGCCGGAAGGTTCCGGAGCCCCCCAACCGCTCCTCTGCTGCCCCCTCAGTTGATACGAAGCTTCACTTCTCGGTGGTCCAGGGGGGTGACGACTTCGTTGGTGTAGCCGTTCTCCGAGCACAGAGAAAGCTCGTCCGTCGTCTCGATGCCGCTGTTGATCTCTGAGGAGGAAAGAGAAAGAACGGGGTGTTAGAAGGCAGAGGGGGAAGGATCTTAACAGATGCTGCGGTTAACAAGAGGCAGTGCGGTGTAGTGGTTAGAGTGTCAGACTAGGACCTGGGAGACCAGGGTTCAAATCCTCCCTAATGAAGCCAATCATCCACATGAAGGGTTGTTACAGTTCCAGAGATACCTTTTACAGAGTCTAAGACAAGGATTTCCGGAATATTAGCCTTGTACAGTGGTGCCTCGCAAGACGAAAAGAATCCGTTCCGCGAGTCTCTTCGTCTTGCGGTTTTTCGTCTTGCGAAGCAAGCCCATTAGTGGCTTAGCGGATTAGCGGCTTAGCAGATCAGCCGTTAAGCGGCTTAGCGGATCAGCTGTTAAGCGGCTTAGCGGATCAGCTGATAAGCGGCTTAGCGATCAGCCGTTAAGCGGCTTAGCGGATCAGCTGATAAGCGGCTTAGTGGCTTGGGGAAAAGGGGGGGGGAGGAAAAAACCCTGCAGGAACTCGCAAGACATTTTCGTCTTGCGAAGCAAGCCCATAGGAAATTCGTTTTGCGAAGCACCTCCAAAACGGAAAACCCTTTCGTCTAGCGGGTTTTCCGTCTTGCAAGGCATTTGTCTTGCGGGGCACCACTGTATCACTATCCTAGGCTTCATCAGTAGAACAGGCTCCTATGTAATATTATAGGATAGTGATCTTATAGCAACCACTACTATGCTATAAGATCCACTATCCTATAATATTACATATTGTCTTAGACTCTGTGAAAGGATTCTGTGGAACTGTAACAACCCTTTGTGTGGATTATTAGACTCTTTGAAGAGACAGGTGGAATAGACACTAATAATAATAATAATAATAATAATAATAATAATAATAATAATAAAATTTATTTATACCACCCCCTCCCCAGCCAAGACCAGGCTCAGGGCGGTTAACACCAAATATAAAAACAATTGATTGAAATACAGCTTAAAAAAACAAGATTAAAATACATAAAAAAATTAAAATGCAACCTCATTTCATTGAAAACTCAATCAAAAACTTTTTGGGGGATAAAAACGTCAAGTCTTCACCAAGGCTAACTATCCAGACTGGTCCTACATGGGCCAGAAAAAAGCCAGGGAAGTCCCCAAATAGGAGTTCCATCACAGAAGGAGAAAGGAAAAAAGAAAGAGGGGGAGGGAATCAAATTGATGTATAAATACTTCTACATGTATGGACCTTATGCATGAACTGACTAGAGAATGAACTGATCCACTGGGTCTTCTGCATTTTTCATTGAACTTTCTGAGACTTCCGCTGAAATCTGCCATTTGATACAATGAATAGTATACCTTATTTATTCAAAAGTACATTACTATTTAAAGCAGCGACTCTGGAAAACCTTGGGCTGGGTCTGTAATGTTTAAAAAAGACTTAACCTTAGCCGCATGACAATGAATTTGTGGCGAGACTCGAATTGAAGACCCGAAGAAGAGCAAGACACCCACAGGAAGTTACTTCTCCGCCGCAGATCAAGTTATAGCTGTGTGGAATCCAGCCTCGAATTGCCTCACCTGAGAAGATGAGTTTCTCCTTCATGATGTTGACATCCCGGCTGGACCTTCGGACAGCAGCGCTGAGCATGATCTGTTCAGGGTTGTAGCTGTGGATGCTGCCCATTCGCCACCTGAAACGGACAAGGAGAATGTCGGGAACCGAACTTTTCATGCGCCCGACCAGGTTTCCAGGCAAGGAGCTCACAATCCATGGGCTCTCAAACTCATGAGGAAGCAACTCTGCGCTATTCTCCTAGCACAGCGACAGAGAACTCGTTTTCCTTCTGTCTTGAAACTCTGCAAGCCGGCCTGACCGTCTCAGGGGCGGCTCACAGAATAAAAACAAGTAAATAATTATAAAAACAGAAATACAATAGCCTCCCCACCTTTCCACAGACACGTTTTAAAGGCTGTAGAATATGAATCAGCCCAAGGCCTAGTTGAAGAGAAATGTTTTCGCCAGGCACCTAAAAAAATACTGTATTTTTCGCCCCATAATACGCACCTGACCGTAAGACGCACCTAGTTTTTAGAGGAAAACAAGAAAAAAATATTCTGAACGAAACAGTGGACGTGTGATTTTTGTGGTTCATGCTGTGGCCACAGACATGATATGTGATTTGAAGGTGAGTTTGGAGTAGCCCAATGCAAAAATCCTGAGGATCCATGTGGATCCATGCTTTGTAACCACGTTTTTGCGCCATTGCGGCCCCATGAAACAGTGGATGTGTGTGTCTTTTTGGTGTTTTTTTGGCTGTAGCCATGGACATGCTATGTGATCTGATGGTGAATTTGGGGTGACCCAATGCAAAAATCCTGAGGATCCATGGGCTTTCACCTCCCCTCTCCCAGGCAGCCTCCTTTATCTCTAGCGTCCCTTATCTCCCTCTGATCGCTTGCCAATCAGCTGCTCAGCGGCTTCCTTTCAATACCCCTTCCCTCTTTCTTAAAAAAAAAAAAAGCACGATCTGCTTTTTGCCCCTGGGCAACTCAGCTCCAGGGACCACGAATTTGCTCCATAAGACGCACAGACATTTCCCCTTACGTTTTAGGAGGAAAAAAGTGTGTGTGTTATGGAGTGAAAAATACGGTATGTAATGAAGGCACCGGGCGAACTTCCCTGGGGAGAGCATTCCACAAGCAGGGAGCTGATAAATAAGAATGCAATAAAAATAAGATAATAACGCAATGAAATCCAAAACAGCAACCATTAACAGCACATTTATTGAAAAACCAATTAATGCTATTTAGTTTAATTGATCTAACAAAACTGATGAACTCCCCCCACTTAAAGAGCGCAGGACTGCCATGCCTCAAGGACTGCCTCTCTGCATAGGAACTGACCCAGACCCTGAAATCATCCTTTGGGGTCCTTCTTCGTGTGCCCCCAACACGAGGGGTCCAGAGGATGGCAATTTGAGAACGGGCCTTTTCTGCAGAGCCAAGCACAGATTCAGTGGCTGGGCTCCTCTCAAATTGGAGCGGGGGGGGGGAATTAGTGGGAAGGGGCCGCAATTCTGAATTTATTGTTACTCACGTTTTATACTGTATTTTATGCTGTTTTTTGTTGCATCAGTTAAGTGTTTTAAATTTGTTGTTAGCCCCCCTGAGCCTGGTTTTTTGAACCGGGAAGGGTGGGGTATAAATAAAAAATGATTATGATTTATGAACATGCTTTCAATGGAAATATGAGAAAGGACTGGAGGTTAGCAAAAGTATAGCAAAAGGAGGCAGCTGCTCAGTGGCCAACCACCCCCCCCCCTCTCCAGCAAAGCAAAAAAAAGGTGTGATGAGCAGGATTCGACCTCAGGTCTACTGGGAGGGGTGATGCTAAGCAAAACAGGCACAGGCAACTTAATCCGACCAAGGGGAACAGGAGTCGGAGCGAGTTTGAATTTTCCAGTTAATCATTTCTGGCTCTTTTGAGTCTGACACAAAGCGCGAGAGCCCTTGGCTTCTCAAATTACCACTTAAAGCAGCGACTTTGCAAAAACCTTGGGCCGGATCTGCGATGTTTTAAAAAACCCGATCCGTTTATTTATTTATTTTAAATCAAGCCATCTAAAAAAGGTGACCCTGATTGATTGATTGATTGATCGATCGATCGATCAATCAATCAATCAATCAATCAATCAGATTGTTAGTGTGTGTGTGTGCGCGCGCACACACACACACATATTAAATCAAATTAATAAAATTAATAAAATAAAATCATATATAAAGGGGAGCCTCACTTAAGCTTGTGTTTGTCATCTGCACTTTTTAAAAGTGCCTCCAACACACACACACACACACACACACACACCCCACAAAATATCAAATACATACGTAAGATTAAATACGAACACCAAAACCACAAACAAAGCAGCCACACCCCACCCCAATTTCGTCTTCGTTGCACCTCCTAGTGGTCATTTAAATCACCCACCTAAGACCACCAATGGATGCGATTTCAACAGGCCTGTGTGCTAACATCAGGTCTGCTGCCAAATCAATACAAAAATAGAGGAGTCGGCATTTTGCTCCAGGCCATCTTCTATCCCACCCCAAGGGGACCCTGAAACCAAAAGGCCCTCTTGCTGGGAGAATGGGCTGCAGTGCTTCTGGAATGAGAAGCTTGCAAGCAATTTTGCATTTACAACTCCCCTTCCAATAATAATAATAATAATAATAATAATAATAATAATAATAATAATAATTGTACCCCGCCCATCTGGCTGGGTCTTCCTACATCAGGGGCAGGTAACCAGTGGCTCTCTAGACGTCAAACTACAATTCCCATCAGCCCATGGTCAGGAATGATGGGAGTTGTGGTTCAGGTAGTACAGTGGTACATTGGTTCTCAAACGCTGAAAACCCAGAAGTAAGTTTTCCGGTTTTCGGACATTTTTCGGAAGCCAAACTTCCAATGCGGTTGTCGGCTATTGTTTCCAGGGTGCCTGCACCAATCAGAAGCTGCGCCTTGGTTTTCGAACATTTCAGAAGTCAAACGGACTTCCGGAACGGATTAAGTCTGGCGCTTTTGTTTTTGCTGTTTATATTGCGTTTTTGTTTTTGAGGCTTTTTCGGTTCATTTGCTTTTGTGACTGTGTGGAACCCAGTTCATCTACTGATTGATTGATTGATTGATTGATTGCGCAAATGGATAAAAGCCCCTTATCCAAACAACGACTATCATCAGTGCAGGTAAGAAAAAATAATAATTTTTATTTTTATCATCTACAATACTGTCTTATTTATTTTATAGTACAGTACATTGATTAGCGCTTTCATTTTACAGATCAATGGTCTCGTGAGAGACTAAAATTCATGTTCAATTGCTGTTTTATGGGTTGTTTTTAAAAGTCTGGTATGGATTAACCCATTTTGCATTGCTTTCTATGGGAAAGCGTGCCTTGGTTTTGGAACGCTTTGGTTTTGGAACGGATTAAGTTTGAGAACCAAGGTACCACTATTTGTGGAGACCCGCAGGTTACAGATACCCTGCTCCCGACATTTTATTGCATTTTGTTTTCTTTTTTAAATTTGTAGAGAGTCCTATACCCGCAGGTCTCCAAGAGGTTCACAACGTAACCATAGGCGCCGACTCCATGGGGCTTGAGGGGGCCCGAGCCCCCTCAAAAATTCGTTTGGGGGGGCTCTGCCCCCCCAATAATCTCCGGCGCCCCTCCAGCAGAGCGCCATCGCCGCCCCTCCCCCAGCCCAAAATGCACAGGGAGGGGCGGGCTGCATGCCTCCTGCCCTCCCTCCCGAGCAAAAGCTCCACCCAATTTCCTTTGGAGCTGATTAATAGGCGCAGCACGCTCTCCCCTATTCGCTCACGAGGAGGTGGCGCCACTTTATTTGCATATTCATGAGCTTATTTATTATTCATGAGCTTTCCCGGGCCCCCCCAATATTTTTTATAAGTCCACGTCCCTGAACGTAACACCACAAAATAAAAACACAGAATAAGTTTGGCCTGGCGCGGTCACGCCCAGGGAGGTACAAAAGGCTCGCAAGTCCCCAAATTTAGCAGAAACCCAGTATGATGACCAGCACCCGGGGTTAGGTCCAACACATACGCCCTCTCCCCTCCCCTCCGCCACAAACCATCGCCGTGGTGCGCAGGCTTCCTTGTGCAAAGACGCCAATTGCGCACGCACACACCCGCGTCAAATGCAGCCCTCGGAAAGCCAAAGGGAGTTGCTCTTCGTAAAAGGGGAGGAGAGAGAGAGGGTCAGGAAAGGAGGAGGAGGAGGAGGAGACGCTGAGCTGATAAAAGCACGGACGTGTGCGGAAGCAGCCGGGATGAATGACGGAGGAAGATGACATCAGCCAAAGCGCTTCTTCTTACTTCCTGCGGTCGCTGCTTTTCCCGCAAAGTCAAAAAGATAAATAATTACAGTGGTACCTCGGGTTAAGTACTTAATTCATTCCGGAGGTCCGTTCTTAACCTGAAACTGTTCTGAACCTGAAGCACCACTTTAGCTAATGGGGCCTCCTGCTGCCACCGCGTCGCCGGAGCACAATTTCTGTTACCATCCTGAAGCAAAGTTCTTAACCTGAAGCACTATTTCTGGGTTAGCGGAGACTGTAACCTGAAGCGTATGTAACCCGAGGTACCACTGTACCTGACATTCAGAAGACATCTGAAGGCAGCCGTGTTCAGGGAAGTTTAACGTGTGACATTTTAGCGTATTTTTTGTCTTTGTGGGAAGCCGCCCAGAGTGGCTGGGGAAACCAAGCCAGATGGGCGGGGTACAAATAATAAATTATTATCATATTATTATAAAGTTTCCCAGGCCAAAGAAGAAGAGACCTGTAGCCTCTTCTCCCAGCGGTTGACCAGATGTCTGGGGAAACCGGGGAGCAGGATTTGAGAAGCACTCTCCCCACCCACGAGATCGCTTTATGGGACACAGGTGGCACTGGGGTCTCAACCACTGAGCCTCTTGGGCTTGTCGATCGGAAGGTCGGCGGTTCGAATCCCCGCAATGGGATGAGCTCCCGTTGTTCTGCCCCAGCTCCTGCCAACCTAGCAGTTGGAAAGCACACCGGTGCAAGTAGATAAATAGGTACCGCCGTGGCGGGAAGGTAAACGGCGTTTCCGTGCGCTCTGGTTTCCGTCACGGCATCCCGTTATGCCGGAAGCGGTTTAGTCCTGCTGGCCGCAAGACCCGGAAAGCTGTCTGTGGACAAACGCCGGCTCCCTCGGCCTGAAAGTGAGATGAGCGCTGCAACCCCATAGTCACCTTTGACTGGACTTAACCGTCCAGGGGTCCTTTACCATTACACCACGGCAGAATTGGCACAACCGCAGGCACCACAAACCACCAGTTCTGCATTGGTGAGAACGCATCGGTTTAGTGAACTTTGGAACTCCCTGCCTTCTCCGCAGTCTATTCGTCGCCTGCTACAAGCATTTTTGTTCGGACGTGCCCACTCAGATTCTTAGGAAGCCAAGGTGATTTTAATCTGATTCAGTATTTTAACTTTAACTGTAGGGCTGTGCCTTCTTCTCGATTTCACGGCTTTATCTTCTTGCAACCACTTTGAGGTTTGCCTTTTTTTTTTTTTGTAATGACCTGCAGTTTCCAGCAGCTGAGATTCAGGCACATTCCTGCCTCTGACCGCAGAGAGAGAGTGCTGTCTCTCATCACAGCCACCGATAATAATAACATATAATAATAATAATTTATTATTTATACCCCGCCCATGTGGCTGGGCTTCCCCAGCCACTCTGGGCAGCTTCCAAAAAAATATTAAAATACTGTAATAGCCCTCTCCTCTGTGAATTTGGCTAATCCTTTTTAAAATCATGTGGGTTGATCGCTTCTTAAGCCTGCTGTGGAAGTGAGTCCCACAGTTTAAAATCTGGGCTGTAGGAAGAAGTGCTTTCTTTCATGTGTTTCCAGAATGCTCAGCTTTGCCGGAGGGCCTCGAGTTCGAGAGAGGGAGGAAAGCTTGTCTCTGTTTTCTCCGAGCCAAGCATAATTGTACAAAGTACAAAAGCGCTGCACGCTCGCTGTGTGCCTTCGGCGCATGGAAAAGCTGTTCCTTGCAGAGAAAAAGTGGAAGAAGGGGGAAGGGGGAACCCCAGAAAGTTCAGAACCCATCTAGAGGTAATACATGCACAACGCACACACATATTTTCATGTGTGCCTCTTTCTGGAGGGATCCAGTGGAACCTGCAACCTTCCCCCTTGCTCCCCCAAGCAATATCCCACATGGCGGATCTACACATCGTTTCCAGGCTGTCTTCCAATACAGAATGCACAGTGGAGGAAAGCCAAGGCAGGGATTCGAATCCTGCTCAGGCCTACGATCGCTTTGGTTATTCCATGAAAACACTGATAATGCACAGAAATTATATATATTTTTTTAAAAAGAAAAGAAATTTTTGTTTTTTTAAAAAAATGGGAAAGGCAGAGACAGACCAATGAGAATGGTTCTCCGTAACACAACCAAACGTTGCAGGAAGATAATGTGTGGAGGCGGAAGGCTTGGGTAAACAACGAAAACGAGGAATTGGGGCTTGGCTGCAAAAATGGGGTGGGGTGGGTGGGGGGCAGGTTTCAAATGCTCGCCAGAAGAGAAGAAAAACGACCGCAGGGGCCAATTGGAAAAATGAGAATGGGTTGAGGACGTAGAGGCAGCCTCCATTTCAGCAGAATGTGGCCGAGAAGAGAAACCTCAGCTGCTCACGGTGCAGTCACATGAAAAGGCCCTGGCTCTGGTTGAGGCTACTCTGACTTCCTTAGGGACCTCTAGGGTGTTGCTATTTATGGACCTGAAGGTCCTCTGTGGGGCAGACCAGGAAGGAGGAAGCTCGCTGGGTGCTACCTTGGGCCAGTCGCTGCCTCTCAGCCCAAGCTACCTCGCAGAGCCGTTGTTGGGATTAAATGAGGAGGCGGTTTAAATGAGGAACCACCTTGAGATCCTTGGAGGAAAAAAGGTGGAATATACTGCCTCCCTCGGAAATGGTGATGAGCTCTCCTTCCTTGGAGGTTTTTAAGCAGAGGTTGGACGGCCATCTGTCATGAAGATTCCTGCATTGCAGCGGGTTGGACTAGATGACCCCCATGGGTCCCTTCCAACTCTCTATTATTTTATACATGCATTAAATAAAGAAATAGGACACATTTCAGGGGTTGCCATTGTCAGGGACGCTTGGAGTTTTGCAAACCGAGGCTGCCGAATGCACTCAGATCCCAGTCCCGCGGGCAGGAAAATCCCCGCGTCATACGTTTCGTGAGCCGGACGGTCGTTCTTTCTGGGGTTTTTGACTTTTAACTTCTAGAGGGTTTCTTCTGGAAACGACCCTGCTTTTTAACCCAATTTTGCAGCGGTGCTTTTTGGTTTGTTTGTTTTTTGAGGGAGGTGGGAAGGAAGGAAGGAAGGAAGGAAGGAAGGAAGGAAGGAAGGAAGGAAGGAAGGAAGGAAGGAAGGAAGGAAACAGACGAAAGGTGGGATGAGGAAGAAGGCATCAGAAATTACCTGATTATGTGATAGCTGTAAAGATGCCAAAATGCAGCAGCAGAGAGAGCGAGAAAGAAAGAGAGAGAGAGAAAGGAGGAACATGCAACAAGGTCAGAGCAGTAAGAAAAATAAACCAAGGAGGAATAGGGCACCTCCTTCGAGTCCATCATTCCTCCCCAGGGAGCAAAACTACCAATGCAGTGTCAGGGCAAAGGAGATTTAACTGCTGGTGTAGAAGACTCAGAATCCGTCCCATTGGGTCTCTGGGCCAATCCCCTCTCGTCCAACTAGCTGCAAAAAACTGGGAGAAGACGTTCTACCCCAACCCCAGGTGAGAGTGTGTCAGATACCTGCATCCCTTCAGATGTTGCTAGACTACAACTCCCATCATCCCTGGCCACCTTGGGGTCCAAAAAACACCCGTGGGGCTTCCGCACCCCTGACCTAGGGTACCCTGCGGGGATATTGCTTGCCCAAACTTTGCTCGAAAAGGGGTTGTGGGAGAGGATTCTAGTCAGCGAACTGCCCTCAGATCCTCTCTTGGAATTCGCAGCTGGAAAACAATTCTCTCCTCTCCTACTAGACGGGAGGGTGGAAAAATGGCTGCCCTCTCTTCTTTCAAAGCATCTAAGAATTTTGCCTATGTTTCCTCCTTCCCCTCACTCTGTGGATCTTTAGGATGTTACTTCTACACTGGATTTGAAGGCTAAGGATCAGCAGCTAGAAACCCGCAGGGCCAAATCTGCCCCGCTGCTGTGGAAGTGGGAAAAGCGTAATTTGCCGCAACACAACCTGGCAGTGGGTTATTTTAAGGTGCCCGGATTTTGGTGCCGGCCTGCTGTTCTTTGGGACCTTCCTGAAGTCAACCTCTGAGTAAACCAGCAGCTGAGCAGAGCCTTCATCTTGGCTTTTCTCTCCTCTGAGTTCTTTCTGACTAGATGCCCGGGACTCCAACACAGCATCTTTTACAGGCTTACTGTGACTTCCCAGGCCTCAAGAATTATGTAGGAAAACAGCAGCGTGCCAGGCATCACGCTAACTAATCCTGACCCCCTCGTTAAGTCCTTGCTCAGCCGTGAACTCACTACAACTAATCTGGGGGACCCCTTGACCTCCGTCTAAATCTCACTCCGGAGCCCAGGACGGACCATCCCGAAAGATTTATTTAGAGAGGCACATGGTTTCGCTCCTGCCGGATCACCTCAGCAATGATGGAGCAGACAGCATGTGAAATAATAACAATTTAAATCCCTGCATGTAGAAAACTGGTGTGTCAGGGAGTGGGCTAAGAAGCCTGACGTGCTAGCTTTCTACATGTGGGGGAGATTCAGAAACCAGGGCCTTTCCAAACAAAACATCTTAGAGGCGCTGCATGCCAACTCCCTCCCTCAACGTTTTCGGGTGGCGTCTTGGTTACAGATGTGGCGTGGTGCCTACTTCCTTTGTGCCCTACCACCCTGGAGATGTAATAATTGAGCAGGAGAAAAGGGCCTGGCAATTTCTCCCTGCTACAAGGTCTTTCCCCATTCAACCCTTGCACTCTCGATCTACTTACAGGACTAGGGTGGCACAGGGTGGCACCTCAAAGGAGCGCCAGCCACATTGCTCCTGTGTTGTAGGAAATGGGTCAACCTCTAAAGGGTTGCTGAAAAGATTCCACTGCCCTTAAAGGGGCCTTTTCGGACATGGGTTTGTTGTTGTTGTTTTGCGGGGGGGGGGGGCAAAAAATAACTCTGCAAAACCACTGCCCCCAGCTACTTACTTCTGGAATATAAAAACTCCTACGATTACGACGAACGAAACGAGGTCGGCGGTTATCCAGATGAGATTGTATTCGTCCGGAGACTGGAAGAGGGGAAAAAGAGGAGACAAGGATGCAGTTGGCTTAACGCAATAATTAAAATAATATTTCTCAATGTGGGGATGCAGAGTTCTAGGTTCAGATATATTTGAGACATTTATTAGCAGGCAATGAAGTCAGTTCTCTCGGTGACGCAAGAAAACAGATAAGATAATGGCAGCATGGCAGCAATGTAAACACGTACAAAGGGGGTGCAATAACATAAATAGGGGCAAAAATTAAAACTGCATGAAACTCTCTCATCGGAGAGCTTCCTTCTTCCCCCTGGTGGCTTCCAATGTTTCCACTACAATACTCATCTGGATTTGGCTAACTGGCCCCTGTAACCGTAAGGGAACTTTAACAACCTGGCAGTTAAAACGGAAAGCCATCTTCTGCGTCCAGGGCAGGCTTTTCATTTTAACTGTCCTTTCGAAGGACCAGGTGCGCAGCCTGGGAGTCATTCTGGACTCACAGCTGTCTATGGAGGCACAGGTCAACTCTGTGTCCAGGGCAGCTGCTTACCAGCTCCATCTGGTAGGCAGGATGAGACCCTCCCTGCCTGTGGACTGTCTTGCCAGAGTGGCACATGCTCTGGTTATCTCCCGCTTGGACTACTGCCATGCGCTCTATGTGGGGCTACCTTTGAAGGTGACCCGGAAACTACAACTAATCCAGAATGCGGCAGCTAGACTGGTGACTGGGAGTGGCTGCTGAGACCATATAACACAGGTACCAAAAAACCTACATTGGCTCCCAGTACGTTTCCGGGCACAATTCAAAGTGTTGGTGTTGACCTTGAAAGCCCTAAATGGCCTCGGACCAGTATACCTGAAGGAGCGTCTTCACCCACATCATTCTACCCGGACACTGAGGTCCAGCTCCGAGGGCCTTCTGGCAGTTCCATCCCTGCAAGAAGTGAGGCTACAGGGAACTAGGCAAAGGGCCTTCTTGGTAGTGGCACCCTCCCTGTGGAACGCCCTCCCATCAGATGTTAAGGAAATAAACAACTACCTGAATTTTAGAAGACATCTGAAGGCAGCCCTGTTTTAGGGAGGTTTTTAATCTTTGATGTTTTATTCTGTTTTTAATCTGTTGGGAGCTGCACAGAGGCTGGGGAAAGCCTGGATGAGTGAGTATAAATAAATTATTATTATTATTATTATTATTGTTGTTGTTGTTTTGTTGTTGTTGTTGTTATTCCTTCTCTTACAGTAACACCAGGAGCGAAGCAGCTTCGAAAACCGTGACCTTAATTCACAGTTCTAAAACAAAAGGACAAGGGGGGTTTATGCCATGGAATCTAGACCCCAAGAGGTCTCCTGTTGCTCCAAATATCCTTCAAAATTCATTTTTAAAACAGGAAACTTTTTAAAGCAAATTTTTGAAGCCAAACAAATAGCGGCCCTCAAGTCCCCCCAAATATTTCCATATCTATATCTATTGATCAATCAATATATATGATCATTCCCCTAGGTTTCCAGCTGCATTGCCAAAAGGTTTTCATAACTCCCTACCCAATATTTGCTTTTTCAAAAAAGGGCCATGCTCAGTTTTACACTTTGACCACGTCTATTTTGACACTCAGGCACCAGAGTATTGGCCACAGGTCAAGTCAGCCCTTGGTCAGGAGAACCACCCCGATCCAAAGCTTTAGTTTATTAATCTACCAAACTAAGCCTGCGCATGAATTAAGTTCTTCAGTGTATCTGAAGCATAGGCGCCGACTCCATGGGGCCTGAGGGGGCCTGAGCCCCCTCAAAAATTCGTTTGGGGGGGCTCCGCCCCCCCAATAATTTGAGAAAATTATTAAGACTCTACTCCCTGGAAGAGAGGGGAGTGGTTGTGGGCGGGAGCCCGAGCTCCGCCTCCTGGCCGGGGGCCTTAGCCCCCGCCCCTCCTCACCTGGGCTGGCACCCACGCCCACCGGAGGCAGCCAACCAGGTGTCTCCGGTGGGCGTGTTTAGCAGCTTAATGCTGCGGGGGGGCAGCTCCGCCTCCTCCTCCGTCGTCGTTCCCAGCAGCGACGACCACGTGGATCTGACTAAGAAGAGAAGCTTTAACAGAGAAGTTTTGCCTGACCTTTTCTCTACGATAGTTGATTTGGGAGGGTTGAGTGCCTCTGTGTGTGCAAGTGGAGTGTGTGTGTGTTGATTTGCTCTATCTGGGGAGTCTCTTTGTACATCCCATCTAGCCTCCTTGTTTAGCTAATTTGGAGTGTGTGTGTGTGTCTTCAACGTTGCTGCGCTGTTTGGGGAAAAAAGCGGGGGAGCTTTCACTGCTACGTTTTTGTGGGTGCTAATTCTACTCTGCTAGTATTACCCCTCTTACTGCTAAAGGCTTTCCTTAATTGGAGAGTCTGTGGGTTTGCAGAAGCGATTGTTTAAATCTGTGGGGTGTGTCCTGAGGACTGTGTGTGGATATATTGAGTGTTTGTGCGATTGCAGAAACGCTTTACTTTGAATCTGCTGGTGTGTGTGCAGAGTTCGTGGGGGGGGGGGTATATTTGCCCACCGGGTCTGTGTGTACCTCCGGAAGTTTTTCCCTTCCCGGAAGCAATGCTTGTCTCTTTAAACTGCTCCTCAAGCTGCTGATTTTGAGCGGTCTTAGCATTGGTTGGGGGTGCAGGCATTGAAATTGTGCTTAAAATGGCTGAAGGTGGGCATCTCTTTGCAGACATTAAATTGAGGCTGCTTACCTTACACGGACCCAAGCCTCCATTGTCCTTCAAACCCCTTGTGTCTCTCTCCGTGCTTTGTTTACCCCCACAGGCACCCTCCGCCCCCATCGTGGCTCCCTCCTGACTCTGATTTCCCTTACCAACCCCCTCCCCCCCTTATGGTTGCTGGCTGTGCCTTTAATTTATAGTTTTACCCTTCCCCATGCTGTGGCTCCCTTCTGGCTCATATTGACCTTCCGTCCTATTGTTGTCGGTTGTGCCTTTATTTTATAGTTTTATTTGCCTTGCATTTATCGTTATATTAGCTGTTTTCAGCATTTGTCTTACTTGGGAGACTCAGTCACCCCCCCATTATCCTTCGCCCTCCACTCCCCCCCTCCCCCCCAATAATTTAAGAAAATTATTAGTTATATTATGCTTTGTAAAATCACAAAATTATGTTGGTATTTTTTATTTTCCTTGTTTGACGATAGTTACCTTTTAAAATACATTCAGTAATGAGTTAAAACAAATAATTATTACGGTAGTAAGCAGGTTAACTGAAAAGAGTGGTGTGAATCATGATAGTGTTACGGTGCTGCGGGCACACTTAGAATTTGTCCCGGTGCGCGAACCTTCGTGTAAAGTCTGGCGGGCCAGCGCTGCGGCCGCGGCGACATCAAAAGGACTGGAGCAGAAGCGCCTGGAATCCTCCACCTCGCGTCGCCTTGACGCTTCGAGACATTACGACGCCGCGGCTATATAAAGCCCACCCTGCTGGCGCAGTCATTCAGTGTGGATAGTTTCGTTCAGTGCATGCTGCAGACGTGTTTAGCGTTCCGACTTTAGTGTTTACTTTTAAAAAAACTTTAAAACTCACTAATTTTCATCTAAAATTTAGAAAACTTCCTGGGGCAGGACCCCGGTATGGGCCCCCCCAATATTTTTTATAAGTCGGCGCCCCTGATCTGAAGAAGTGTGCATGCACACGAAAGCTCATACCAAGAACTAACTTAGTTGGTCTTTAAGGTGCTACTGGAAGGAATTTTTTTGTTTTGACCATGAATTAAGAGTAAGCGCTTTCGCGACCACTAGATGGTGTCCTGGGCCACTAAACTGGGAGCTGCAGCAGCAGAAGTTGCAAGCACTGTCAATTTGCTTTTCCCCTTTAATCAACGAATGGATTTGACCCGAGTAGAGGTTTATCCCCTTTCTCTTTCAGTAATAAGAAGTATAATCGTGCGCATGTGTGTCCGAGCAAGAAGATAACCCCAGGTAAGCCCTGTATGAACCACAGCCTCCTCTATGAAGTTTCGAGGCCCAATTCAAAGTGCTGATTTTTACCTATAAAGCCTTATGCGGCTCAGGACCCCAATATAGGGTTACCAGACGTCCCCGTTTCCCGGGGACAGTCCCCGGATTCACCACTGTCCCCAGACGAAATCTGTCCCCGGATTTTAATTAATGTCCCCGGATTTATGCCTGGGGACTTCTGGAGAGACAACATGACGGGTGCCATGGCAGTGAACAGCACCGGAGGTCCCAGCCATGTCAAAGTTCCAGCCAGTCAATCCGCTAGCTGGCTGGCTGGGGGGGGGCGCTATTTAAACCGAGGCGTGAGCCAGAGATCTTCCTTATGGCTCGCTTCCTCAATCAAGGCTTGCCCCAAAATCGCGCAGAGCTGGCCGCAGCAGAAGAGCCCGCGGCGCTCTTCTGCTGTGGGCTCTGAGCACCCGAAGTGGGGGGCGGGCAAGTGGGGCACTGAGGCGGTGAAGAAGAGGAGGAAAAGCCTAGAAAAGAGCTGTGCTCCATTGTGAGACAGACACAGAGCCTTGTGTGTGTGTGTTTTAATGCGTGTTTTCCCAAGACAGGCGAGTGCCTTTACTCAATCTCCCCCCCACCTCTTTTTTTTGGGGGGGGGCATTTGTGTGTTTGTAGATAGGCTTCTCCACCTGCCTTGTGTCGAGGAGCAAACCCCCTAAAAAAGGTCAAGAACTCTGAGCAACCCTTTCCTAAAATAATAAAGCATGGAATTTTTTTTTAAGTGTCCCCGGATTCTTTGAAAAAAATCTGGTAACCATACCCCAATACCTCAAGGACCCCATAAGAACCAGCCCACACCCTGCAATCATCCTCTGAGGCCCTTCTCCCTGAGCCCCTCCATGGCAGGTCCAGTAGGTGGCAACACGAGAGCAGGGCCTTTTCAACGGTGGCTCCTCATTTGTGGAATGCCCTTCTGCCAGGGAAGCTCACCTGGTGCTCTCTAGTCTAGCTTAAGGCACCAGGCAAAACCTTCCCTTTTTACTGAAGCTTTTGGCCCTACGTTTGAAGCGGGTGGTGGGAGGAGGACAGTTATCGGTTTCGTTCTTGTTTTCAATGTGTATTTTGTGTGGAAGTTTTTGAAACTTGCATTTCTGTGTAATATTATATTATATTATATTATATTATATTATTATATTATATTATATTATATTATATTATATTATATTATATTATATTATATTATATTATATTATATTATCCTCTGTCATGAATTTGTCCGATCCTCTTTCAAAGCCACCCAAGTTGGCGGCCATCCCTGCCTCTTGTGGCAGCGAGTTCCACAGTTTAACTCCGTGCTGTGTGAAAAAGGGCTTTCTTTTATCAGTCCTGGACCTCGTAGCATTCCACTCCCTCGGATGCCCACAACCCGGCAGACCTGTTCCAGCAGGCTGCTTCTCCTCCTGACGTTCATACACCTGGAAACAAACAGACGCAAAGCCACAGCCCTGCTTACCATCATCCAGACAGGGGAACGCAGCCTGCTGAGGACGCGAGAGTTGTCGGAGGTGACGGACTGGACCCCGGAGCACCACAGGACAGAGTAGAGCCAAGGCTCGTTCACGACAAACAGATTGACGCTTAAGTTCGCCACGGCGTATTCCCTGTCGAGGAAGCAGAGCGAGGAGAAGGACGGGCCTTAAATAGCGCAGAAGAACGTCAAAATGGCATTTGCTGGATCTCGCTGGGACGTTGGGTTCTGTCTGGTCCCAGATTCTGCCGTCAGAGAACCACATCGGAGAACAGAGGCCGTTTTAGGGCAGCGCCATTGGCTTGCCCGCAGTGGCTGAGGTGGCACCTTTGCAAAGTCTGGTTAGCGCTTCTCCAGCTTTGGGAAGGAGACAGGTAAAGATAAAAGGTAAAGGTCCCCTGGATGGTTAAGTCCAGTCAAAGGAGACTATGGGGTTGCAGAGCTCATCTTGCTTTCAGGCCGAGGGAGCCGGCGTTTCCCTGCAGACAGCTTTCCAGGTCATGTGACCAGCAGGACTAAACAGCTTCTGGCACAATGGAACACCATAACGGAAACCAGAGTATACGGAAACGCCGTTTACCTTCCCACCACAGTGGTACCTATTTATCTACTTGCACTGGTGTTCTTTTGAACTGCTTGGTTGGCAGGAGCTGGGACAGAGCAATGGGAGCTCACCCCGTCGCGGGGATTCGAACCCCCAAGCTTCTGATCGGCAAGCCCAAGAGGCTCAGTGGTTTAAACCACAGCGCCACAGGACGTATGAGGGCTTTGACAAGGTCCCAGGGTCCTCCTCTTCCTTCCCAAAGCTGAGCAACTGCTTACTGGGCTTTAGGAAGGAGGAGGGAGGGCTCTGAGACCCCACAAGTGCTCTCATGCGTCCTTCCCATCAACTGCTCTGTCAATGAAGCAATGGCGCCCACGTCGCCTATTGCCCGCTCGCTCACAGAGGCAAGCTCATTGCAACTCCCTTCTGTTTGGAATGGGAGGGGAGAGGCTGGGTGAATGATTTTAGCATGCAATGCACTGTGGGCACGTTTAAAGGGGGGTGTTCAATACAGGAGTTACAGGTAGGTAGCCGTGTTGGTCTGCCGTAGTCGAAACAAAATAAAAAAATTCCCTCCAGTAGCACATTAGAGAGCAATAACAAACTTAAAGGTAAAGGGGACCCCTGACCATTAGGTCGTCGTGGCTGACTCTGGGGTTGCGGCGCTCATCTCACTTTATTGGCCAAGGGAGCCGGCGTTTGTCCACAGACAGCTTCCGGGTCATGTGGCCAGCATGACTAAGCCACTTCTGTCAAACCAGAGCAGTGCATGGAAACGCCGTTTACCTTCCCACCAGAGCGGTACCTACTTATCTACTTGCACTTTGACGTGC
Organism: Podarcis muralis; assembly: GCF_004329235.1. Lineage (NCBI taxonomy): Eukaryota > Metazoa > Chordata > Lepidosauria > Squamata > Lacertidae > Podarcis > Podarcis muralis. The sequence continues at coordinate 8,618,173 of NC_041315.1, read as the reverse complement.
TTTCAAACTGCTAGGTTGGCAGGAGCAGGGACCGAGCAACGGGAGCTCACCCCATCGCGGGGATTCAAACCGCCGACCTTCTGATCGGCAAGCCCTAGGCTCTGTGGTTTAACCCACAGCGCCACCCACGTCCCACATAATGAACTTAGTTGGTCTCTAAAGTGCTACTGGAAGGAATTTATTTATTTTGTTCAATACAAGAGACACTGAGCCCGTGCAGAGTTGATTTGAGCAGGAAGAGCAAAGTGTCTCTCATGCACTGTGGGTTTTTGAGGGTCACAGCGGCACACACAAATGCTGGTTCAACCCCCCCAAAGGAGCAAACAAGCAAACACGACAAGGCTGAGAAGCAAACGTTTCTCATCCAGCTGCAAAACAAACGCCTTCACTTGCTCCAGATCTACATCCCCAAAATATTATTCCAGCCTGTTCCCCAATCGGCAAACCGCAACCACGCGTTGTTCTAGGAAAGTGTCCCGGCCAATGTCCGTCCAAAGATAAGACGGACGGATCAAAGGCTATTAATGGGCTGGTTTTTTTTGCGCACAAAGTAATTTCTGAAATAAAAACCGGGACCTTGGACTTCTTCACAGCTCCATGGTAACAGCAGCGGCTGCTAGAGAGATAAGGAGTGTGGCAAGTGGTTTGAAGCTTGTCTCTCAAAGTGCCCAGAGAGGATATTAGAGGCAGCCTCACAAAGCCATCCATTATGTTCCAGGCATGCAATTGTCTCCGCAGGCCCTTAGTCATCATTAGGCACCCCTGTCAAAAGGCCTTTTCCTCCGCCGCTAGCTCTGTTCAGGGCCGTAGTCGTCTCTGCTAACAAGAAGGTCAATTCTGCAATCTGCTTCACTGAGGAAAACTTGCAGGAGTCACAAAATCATAGAGCTGGAAGGTACCCAAAGTTCAACCTCCTGCAAAGCATCTTGCCTTGAGGAATTTATTCTACAATTTCATTATGTTGCAAAACCCCTCCTGGTTTCCCTAGATATTTTGGTGGGAGGAACAATGAACTGTGTGGGACACTAGCACCCCACCCCTGGTCATAATTCGTGTAGACTGCAGCCTTCCCTGACCTCAGAAAGCCAGCACATCAGGGAGAAACCAAATCTGGACATTACCTTCCCTGGCTACCTTTCTAGAAGCATGGATGTTGGTTTTCGTTTCTCTTTTTTTAAAAAAATGGGAGAAACCTTCCAACATGGAAGCTTCCCTCGGGCCGAAAGTGGTACAGTCCAGAAAGATAAAAATGCTTATGAGAATGAGACCAAAGACATGTGGAAGAGCGAAAGCCCACGGCAGACCTGATATCGTCCCTGGTGACTTTGGTGTAGCGCAGGTTCAGCTTTTGGAAGCCTCTGTCCCTCAAAGGCTGAGCCCCAGCCTTGACGCCAGTGGTCTGCTGGAAACCTGGGGCAACCTCTTGGACCAGTCGGCGGTCAGAGTCGGGCAACCACATCACCTGATGGGGCGGAAAACAAAACAAAAGGAACCCAGTAACAGTCGCCATTAGAAAAGAGCGTTTGAAAAATCTATTGAAATCAGACATTGTAAGTTCATCTTAGACTGGACAGTTCGCAAGTTTCTGTGGCTTTGCACAAGGTTTTATATTTTTCTCGGAAGATTGATAAAGAATGTATAATTATTTTAGTAATTATTGTGTGTATATGAGTCACCGACGCGTTGCATGAGTCGTACTACTTATATCAGCAGCACAGGTTGAACTTTTCTAGCGTTAGAAAAGAGCAGCCATTACCAAGAGATCAAGGCTGCAAAAGCTTTTCGACGGTTGGCATTGCTTTTCAAAAGATTGCACTCCTCGCTCAAGGAGCAAAAACAGTTTCTCAAAACCACGGCTTAAAATTGGTGCAAATATTTCACTTTAAAATTATGGAACATTTCTGCGTTATGTAAACGTACCATTGCGTATCCGGTCACAGCAGTCTTGAGTGTGGTTTCCTGATCAGTGCAAATAGGTAAAGGGTAAAGGGACCCCTGACCATTAGGTCCAGTCGTGGCCGACTCTGGGGTTGCGGCGCTCATCTCACTTTATTGGCCGAGGGAGCCGGCGTACAGCTTCCGGGTCATGTGGCCAGCATGACTAAGCCACTTCTGGCGAACCAGAGCAGCGCACAGAAACACCGTTTACCTTCCCGCCGGAGTGGCACCTATTTATCTACTTGCACTTTGAGGTGCTTTCAAACTGCTAGGTTGGCAGGAGCAGGGAGCGAGCAACGGAAGCTCACCCCGTGGCAGGGATTCGAACCGCCGACCTTCTGATCAGCAAGTCCTAGGCTCTGTGGTTTAATCCACAGCGCCACCCGTGTCCGATCAGTGCAAATAAAAGACCAGATGATTCTTAGCAATGGGAAATAATTTCAGGTTGGAGAGAGAGAGAGAGAGAAAAAAAAGATCAAGATCAGTGCAAATACTTTATCTTCTCTCTCTCTCTCTCTCTCTCTCTCTCTCTCCAACCTGAAATTATTTCCCATTGCTAAGAATCATCTGGTCTTTTCAGTCCAAAGGTGCATCTAGAGAGCCTTCGCTGTACAATTATAGCCAGGTCCTGAGGTTTCGCCTCCTCTGTCCTTTGGCAGTGAAGGGATTTCGTTTTGTGGGACCCACCTCTCTGGCTGAGTTTATACCCTTCCAAACTGGCAGATTGGGACGCCCGGTGCCTGACACACTCCCTCTCTGCCTAACACACCTCGCAGGGTTGTTGTAAAGATAAAATCAGGAGAGCTACATACACCACCATGAGCTCATTGGAGTGATGCCAATCTAATGCAATGCAATGTAACAACATAATAAGATGTCCTTGTGGATAGAACCTGCGTCCTCAACAGGCAGAATTAAACCAAGCTAGAAGCACAAACGCTGCCTCCAAAAGGTTGTTTTTGGGGGTGGATGAACAGGAAAGGCTGACAGGATGGAAGCGGGCAGCTTCCTTGAACGAGGAGCCGGTGGTGCAAGACGCACTTCGGATTGGAAACTGGCTGCCGGTGTTCTTAGAAAGAACAGATGGAAACTAAATGTGGAGTCGTCCCCCAAGTTAATTGCTCCATATGTGGGTGTGTGAGAAGCTTCAGGATTGAACGCGGCAAGCAACAACAACAAAACTCTCACACCCTTAACTGGAAAGGCTTTTTGGTAAAACTTAAAGGCAAAGGACCCCTGGACAGTTAAAGTTAAAGGGACCCCTGACCATTAGGTCCAGTCGTGGCCGACTCTGGGTTGCGGCACTCATCTCGCTTTATTGGCCGAGGGAGCCAGCATACAGCTTCCGGGTCATGTAGCCAGCATGACTAAACCGCTTCTGGCGAACCAGAGCAGCGCCTGGAAACGCCGTTTACCTTCCCGCCGGAGCGGTACCTATTTATCTACTTGCACTTTGACGTGCTTTCGAACTGCTAGGTTGGCAGGAGCAGGGACCGAGCAATGGGAGCTCACCCCGTCGCGGCGATTCGAACCGCCAACCTTCTGATCAGCAAGCCCTAGGCTCTGTGGTTTAGACCACAGCGCCACCCGCGTCCCTTGAACAGTTAAGTCCAGTCAAATGCAACTATGGGGTTGTGGTACTCAGGGCCGGATTGAGGTTTGATGAGGCCCTGAGCTACTGAAGGTAATGGGGCCCTTTATATCTTCAGCTGTCCTTTGTCAACAACAAATGGTCGCTGTTTTTTGTGCTGAATATATGCTATATATGATGATTTATGGACCTAATAGGAGCCTACACAACACAAAACACTGTTGCGGTATGTAGGTTTTATTTGATTTGATTTTTATCTTATATTATGGAAATGTACATCCAGTTTTTTTTCCTTCAAATTTTTTTGGGGGCCCCCAAGAGAGCGGGGCCCTAAGCTATAGATTGTTTAGCTTATACGTAAATCTGGCACTGGCGGTACTCATCTCATTTTTCAGGCCAAGGGAGATAGCGTTTGTCCACTGACAGCTTTCTGGGTCATGTGGCCAGCAGGGCTAAACTGCTTCTGGCACAATGGGACACCATGATGGAAACCAGAGCGCACGGAAACGCTGTTTACCTTCCCGCCACAGTGGTGCCTATTTATCTACTTGCATTGGTGTGCTTTCGAACTGCTAGGTTGGCAGGAGCTGGGACAGAGCAACAGGAGCTCACCCCGTTGTGGGGATTCGAACCGCTGACCTTCCAATCGGCAAGCCCAAGAGGCTCAGTGGTTTAGACCACAGCGCCAGGATCTCAGGACACATGGAAATGTCACTGCCCAAACCACTGCTCTGGGCAGATGCCTCCCAGCTGCCCGGATATCCCAGGTTGAAGAGATCAGGAAGAGATGTCCCACATTGAATGGACCTTCACGAAATGGTTTGGGTCTTGAACTGGGGACACTATAATCAGTGGAGGGCTGTCACTCAGAAGACAGCTGCTCCGGGATGAGGGAAGATCTCAGCAGGAGAAACATCTCTGCAATGATTTGACAATGGCACCAACAACAAACTGTGGACCGCCCTCCCACCAGATGTCAAGGAAATAAACAACTATAGTGGTACCTCAGGTTATGAACTTAATTCATTCCAGAGGTCCATTCTTAACCTGAAACTGTTCTTAAACTGAAGCACCACTTTAGCTAATGGGGCCTCCTACTGCTGCCGCGCCGCTGGAGCACGATTTCTGTTCTCATCCTGAAGCAAAGTTCTTAACCTGAGGTACTATTTCCGGGTTAGCGGAGTCTGTAACCTGAAGCGTCTGTAACCTGAGGTACCACTGTACCTGACTTTTAGAAGACATCTGAAAGCAGCCCTGTTCAGGGAAGCTTTTAATGTTTGATCTTTTATCGTGCTTTTAATATCCCGTTGGAAGCCGCCCAGAGTGGCTGGGGAGGCCCGGCCAGATGGGTGGGGTATAAATAAATTATTATTATTATTATTATTATTATTATTATTATTATTATTATTATTATTATTATTATATCCTCAGCAACCAGGCCATTCCCAGGGAGGGCAAGGAAAGTCTTCATTCACCCTCAATGAAGTCGCCATTTGATCACCATGACTACGTGCTGCCTGATTGGCTAGGACCATGCAGCCAATGAGAAGGCAAGGCACATCGGAAAGGAAGTTCATAGAATCAGGAGGGATCCCCAAGGAACATCTAGTCCACCCCCACCCCCCGCAATACTCAGGACAGAAACAAGCAGCAATGAGCAAGGTGCATTTTGTGGGGAGCAGGGGGCAGGTTTTGGGGGGACGTTTCTCGCTCATCCTCCAGAAAGCTACAGCGACCCCCCCAGAAAAAAAGCTTCTTTTGCCCATGAGCCTCTCCCAAGCCCGCCTCTAGTTTCTCCTTCTCCGACCGAAGCAGAAGCCCCCACAAACATTATTCAGCATCTACCTACAAAAGTGACGTGGAACTCACAGCCTGCTGAGGGACGCCCGAGTCGAGGACCGTTTCCAGGGTGATGTTGATGAAAGCGCTGTAGTAAGGGTGGTCCCGGGGCAAGCTCTGGAAGTTTAAGAGGACGGTGGCATTGCCCTTGACCACCTCCAGCATCTCGGCCAGCTTGCAGACGGACTGGTTGGCAGCTCGGACAAAGTCGGAACTGGAGAGCGACTGGGCGGTCCAAAAGGGATCGTTCTGAGGGAAGGGGGAGCAAACAGAAAGACCAGCATTCAACGTTATCGCTTTGGAAGCCAACATTTTTCTTTTTTAAGGAAGCCATCTTTTAGGCTACATCCGCACGGCAGCTTATTCCGCTTCCCTGGCCGTCGATTTCTGCATTTCATTTGAGCTTTCGCACGACGTAAAAGCCTGTTCCGGAAAACCAACGAGACACGTTAGCTCGTTTCTGCAAACTTTTCTTTTCCCTCAGGCCCCCTGACAAAACATCTTGTAAAGAATATCGGGGGACAGCAAACAAATGCTTTGCACATCATGAGCTTTCTTGAAAGCAAGGAGGAGGAGGGATGAAGGGGAAACCTTCCTCCAAGACGCAAGGGCGTTTTCAAGATCACTCTCTGTCTTTCAAGCTGATTAATGGGGTGCTTCGTTCTGTTCTCAAAAGCATCCATCGTGTAGAATGAGACAACCAGGCTGGTTTGGGAAGGCCAATTTGGGAAGCAGAGCCTCACCTCCTAATGCTTCAACCACCATTGATTGATTGATTGATTGATTGATTGATTGATTGATTGATTGAACAAAGCAAGCAAGCAAGCAAGGGCAGGGGAGACCCACCCCACATAGCTGTCAACTTACAGATTTGAAAATAAGGGACCAGCAGCCTCGAAAATAAGGGATCAGCAGCCAAAATAAGGGATTTTAGTCAACCAGCTGAAATAGGAAGTTAAAAGGGACCAGATAATTTGGGAGAGCAGCGCCGGTTTTTAGCCCTTCGTTTCCAGAGGTTGCTGCTCAAGACACCAGCCGATGAAACACTGCAATTAAATAACTACAAGCAGCAACCACTTTTTGCACAAAACGAAGTCCAAGCTAAGAAGATGCTGCTGCAGTTCTGTATCTTTTCTCTCGTGCTCATCTGCAGCTCTCAGTTCCATCAGGCGGGGTGGGAGGAACAGAGGGGGGGGGAGAGCGCCCGAAGTAAACCCGCAGATCAGACCGTCTATGCTAGTCTACCACTACAAATCTATGGGAGAAGCGCTTGCGGTCCTTCCTCCGCTTTCCCCCTCTACGGTTAGTCCTTGGAACACCTGCCCGCGCCTCCGCCTCCACCTCCGCTCTCTGAACTGCTTTCTCTATGGTTGCCCTCACTCTCCTCTCAAGGCTCCTCAGCAAATCATAGGGCGCGCCAGGCTGCCCATCTCATCCGGGTCCTTCAGCGGCGCAGCCACAGTACGGCCTAGTGGGAGCGGCAGCAGGCAGAGGGGAGGCCCCAGGCAGAGACGCTCAGTTCGGCGGCCGCGAGAAGGATGGCGGCGGAGGGGCCCGAGGCTCCCGCCAGTCCTGGCGGGGAGGGGCTCCCGGGGCCCAAGGCTGGTGAGAGGAGGCCGGAGGGGGGGCGGGCCGGACAGCCAAGCAACACAGTGGGAGCCTCCCTCCTCCCTGGCCGGCAGGGAGGGAGGGAGAGGAGCTGCTTCCTTTGAAACCCGGGAAATTTAAGGGACATCATCAATCAGGGACAGCAGCAGGACACGGTGCTGGGATAAGGGAGTTTCCCGCCAAATAAGGGACGCTTGACGGCTATGCCACCCCACCCTCCAGGCTCGGCCACACACCTTGAGGAACCATTCGCCGGCGTTCAGCATCTCCAGGTCTGTCCAGTTGAACATGGAAGAATGTGTGTAGGCCCTCTCTGGGAAGACGGCCTCCACGTCCGTCGTCCTCCGTAGCGTCTTGTCATGCATGAGGAAAGGCACCCCGTCATAGCTGTGCAACGGAAAGAGAAAAGGAGTCTCCCTTTACATTTGCAAGGCAGTACTTGACCGATGCAGAACGCCTCCGCTGTTCCATGCTGGTGCATGGGATGGAATCATAGAATCGCAGAGCTGTAAGGGACACCCGGGGGTCATCTAGTCCAACCCCCCGCAATGAGGAATCTCAACCCAAGCATCCATGACAGACGGCCACCCAACCTCTGCTCAAAAACCTCCAAGGAAGGAGAGCCCAACGCCTCTCGTGGGAGACCATTCCACTTTCAAACAGCTCTGACTCTCAGAAAGTTCTTCCTGAAGTTGAATCTTCTTTCTCATAATTTGGAGTCTCAACTAGGGCCAGGGTCTTTTCAGTACTGGCCCCGACATGGTGGAACGCTCTCTCACAAGAGACTAGGGCCCTGCGGGACTTGACATCTTTCCACAGGGCCTGCAAGACAGAGCTGTTCCGCCTGGCCTCTGGTTTGGACTCAGTCTGACCCTTATGGTTTTGATCTATGGGCTACTTTAAAAATGAGGCTGCATTTTAAATTGCATTTTAACCGGTATTTTAAATTGGTTTTTTCCCCCTATTAGGTTTTTACTGTAATTTTACTGGTGTTAACAGCCCTGAGCCCGGCTCTGGCCGGGGAGGGTGGGGTATAAATAAAATTTATTATTATTATTACTATTATTATTATTATTAATTTGAGTCCTACCCTCCAGAGCAGGAGAAAACAAGTTTGTTTCCACTTCCATGTGGATCAAACATCTATCACATAGGTCCTAAGGCCCGGGGGCCGGATCCAGCCCAATCGCCTTCTAAATCCGGCCCGCGGACGGTTTGGGAATCAGCATGTTTTTACATGAGTAGAAAGTGTCCTTTTATTTAAAATGGATCTCTGGGTTATTTGTGGGGCCTGCCTGGTGTTTTTACATGAGTAGAATGTGTGCTTTCTTAATATAGCCTGGCTCCCCACAAGGTCTGAGGAACAGTAGACCAGGCCCCCTGCTGAAAAAGTTTGCTGACCCCTGAATTCTATCACATCATATTTCTTCACAGTCTCCTCTTTTCCAGGCTAAATATACCCAGCTCCTTCGACCGTTCCTCATCAGGCTTGGTTTCCAGACCCTGGATCATCTTGGTTGCCCTCCTCTGTGCTTGTTGGCTTTCTTCCAGGACAAAATCTGCAAAAAGGTGTCCCTATGGGATTTCTTTCGCACCCCTATCATTGTGTTTTGGGTCAGAGAGAGAACAACATGTGAGAGTTGGAACTTAACTGGTTAAGTTGTTCCCATGATGCCTCACCATTCTGACGTCACTATTGGAAGCTCGGGAGGAGCTTGAGGCAAAGTTTGCCAGTCCCACTATGTGAGCTGTGGGGAAAAGGACGTAGTGCTGTGATGGCTACAACTAGTCCTGGAAATTCCTGAGAAATGTTGGAAATAAAAGCTGTATAGAGACAAACGGGACTCTGTGTGTTTGTCAAAAAGCTGAATCAAGTTGGTGACAGTTTTACATCGCTGTGCGAAGCTCTGCTGAACCGTGACGGAGAAGTGCCGGAGTGGAAGCGTGCCGGGCAGCCATAAATCGCTAATTGAGGTCCGTAAATCAATTAGCGGGGGTCACGGCTAATAAAACAGCACAGGTTATGGGTCCATAAATAACCGCTTGTAAAACTGTCGCGGGAGCTGTGAATCTGCGGTGTCGAGCAGAGGCGGCAGAAGGTGCAGACGGAAGCAAACAAGCAAGCTGCGAGACGCAGAGAACTGCCTGTGTTGCTGAGAACTGCAAAGAGCTGCAGAGACGGCAGGAGGCAGGAGCCAGGAGCTGAGAACAGCGGGAATCGTTTCTCCACGCCAGAAGAGCTGAAAATCTTGTGAGTACAGCTTGGGGCGCTTTTGGAGAACGGGAGATCGGAATCTGAGGCAAGCAGGCAAGCAAGCTGAAAGACGCTGCAGAGAGCTTGGGGCTGTACCTAACGTTTGAAGGCAAGCTGACAACGATGCTGATGCCAGCTTGAAGTTCTGCCTGGAAGTGTGAGAGGCAGGGGCGCTGATCTGCTAAACCGGGAGCCGAAGAGCGGCTGGTTGTTTACGTGAGTACGCTGGGCCCCGGGGGAAGATGGCAGGCTGCCAGGTCTTGGAGAACATTCCAGGCTCACTTTAAGAAGTTGGGCAACCTGGCTGCTGATCTGAAGTCTACTGTTCTCGGTGCCGAGGAGCCAGAGGCCGTTCAGCGCTCCAGGGTGTTTATGAGGCTGGAGGCGGAAGCAAGGGCTGGGAGATGGCTGCTTCAGAACAGAAAGGCAAGATGGCGCTGATCACCCACGTGAGAGCCAGTGCACAGCTGGGAAAGGCTGTGGGACCCCTAAGGGGGGTCAAGGGACTATCACTACTGCTGTGTTTGCTGTGAAGCTTCAGCAGGAGGCCAGAGCCCTGGGGAAGGACTACAAAAGCCTAAAGATGGCTGGAGCCCCTGTCCCTGATGCTTTAGCCACAAGGAGTGCTGCTGAGCAGGTCGGGGGGGCGGAAGGTTTCCAAAGGCACGTTTAAAGTTTTCCACTGAACCTGCTGGAATGAAGAGCAGCTTCAGGGGGGGCGAGGCTGGTGGGAGGCGCCGTTCCAGGAGGAGGAAGGCCAAACCAGCTGGGAGCCCCAGGCAGTGTTTTTCCACTGGAGTTCGTCATTGCCAGGCTTCAAGGCCAGCCATCTGCTGCAGCGGAAGATACGTGCTGCAGAGTTGTCTGGGAACTCTGAGATAAGTCCAGTCTTCAGAGCAACGCAGGATGTTGCGGTTTTCGGACGCTGCCAAGGACAGAGGGGGCAGCGGGACGTTTGTTGCTTCTATGGCAACTGTGAGAAACAACTCCAGCCAGGACGCGATGACACGCTGGGTGTTTTGGTTTCTGCTATCAGGCAGCACCTGATAGGCAAGCTGCGGAACTGCAGGGCTGTTTTCAACAGGAACAATTGTTTTATTGGCTAACGTGCTTTCTTCTCTCCTTCACAGGAGGAGCTAGAGATCTGCGTTGTGCCGGGACTGAATAGTTGTCGGTTATCTGTATCTGCTCTAACGAAGCAGGGGTTCAAAAATGTGCTTTGAAAATGACACCTGTTCCATTTTCAGAGGGGGGCGACAACGGGTCAACATGGCGAAGAGCAAGAACAACGTCTTTGTTCTGGAGTCACCTATGGAGGGTGGTGGGAATGCTGGAAAAGCACAGGTGCAGTGTGCTAAGGTTCCCAAAGATGTGCAAAAGTTGCACAGGTGCACAAGAGGGTACAAGCTCCGGAAATGTGGGAGGAGGTCCCAAGGGTGCAGGGCATGCAAAGGTGCAAAGGTGCTTGGTTTTCCCGGGTTTGGGAGGGTTACCAAAGAGCCCTTTGAGCTGGTTTACACAGATCTGTCAGGACCCATGAGGTCTGAGAGTCTGGGTGGGGCCAGGTATGTGCTGTCGCTGACAGGTAACCACAGCCAAGTTGGCTGGTGTTTCTCTCTCAAAACACAGGGGGAGGTGGCGCAACTGTTCCAGGATTGGGTTGCGGAGGTGGAACGAAGGTTCTCCACCAGGGTGCAAGGGGTCAAGAGCGACCGAGGGTCACAGTTTACTGGGTCTGCTCTGGAGAAATCTTTCAAGGAAAAGGAAATACGTCACCAGGTGACGGGTGCAAAGTCTTCTCAAGGGAGAAGGGAGGCTGTGGCTGAACCCAGTGATGGGGATAAGGTCCAGAATCAGGGTTCAGATCCCGGTGATGGGGACCAAGTCCAGGGTCAGGGTTCAGGGCAGGTTTGGGCATCTCCAAGGGTTGTGAAAGGAGTGTCCAGGTGTGAGGCTTCATCTCCGGTAATGGAGAAAGCTCACGGAAAGGTTGTCAAGTCAGAGGGGGAAGAGTCTGACGGAGAAGACACAGCTGCTGGCCCTAATGGGTCAGTAGGGTATCAGGTCACAGGTGCGTGGAAAAGTGTCGCACAGTGTGATTCTGGGAGTGTTGAAGGGGTTCAACAGGTGCCTGGGAAAGATGCCGGGAGGGGCACAAGGCAAAGGGGAAGGTGTTGAACTCAGAGGGTCTTGTCAGAATGGGATGCAAGAGGGGGTGTGAGAGTTGGAACTTAACTGGTTAAGTTGTTCCCATGATGCCTCACCATTCTGACGTCACTATTGGAAGCTCGGGAGGAGCTTGAGGCAAAGTTTGCCAGTCCCACTATGTGAGCTGTGGGGAAAAGGACGTAGTGCTGTGATGGCTGCAACTAGTCCTGGAAATTCCTGAGAAATGTTGGAAATAAAAGCTGTATAGAGACAAACGGGACTCTGTGTGTTTGTCAAAAAGCTGAATCAAGTTGGTGACAGTTTTACATCGCTGTGCGAAGCTCTGCTGAACCGTGACGGAGAAGTGCCGGAGTGGAAGCGTGCCGGGCAGCCATAAATCGCTAATTGAGGTCCGTAAATCAATTAGCGGGGGTCACGGCTAATAAAACAGCACACAACAAACTCAAACCCAGCTTGGTTTCAGATTAAACCTCCCAATCACTACAACAATTTGAAACAATATTTATCTAACTCTTGGTGGTGCCGTGCTGTGTCACTCCCCAGTAATAATAATAATAATAATGTTGTTGTGGTTGTTGTTGTTTAGTCATTTAGTCGTGTCCGACTCTTCGTGACCCCCTGGACCAGAGCACGCCAGGCGCTCCTGTTTTCCACTGCCTCCCGCAGTTTGGTCAAACTCATGCTGGTAGCTTTGAGATAATAATACTTTATTATTTATACCCCGCCCATCTGGCTGGGTTTCCCCAGCCATTCTGGGTGGCTGCCAACAGAATATTAAAATACAATAATCTATTAAACATTAAAAGCTTCCCTAAACAGGGCTGCCTTCAGATGTCTTCTAAAAGTCTGGTAGTTGTTTTTCTCTTTGCCATCTGGTGGGAGGGCGTTCCACAGGGCAGGCGCCACTACCGAGAAGGCCCTCTGTCTGGTTCCCTGTAACATCACTTCTCGCAGGGAGGGAACCGCCAGAAGGCCCTCAGCGCTGGACCTCAGTGTCCGGGCCGAACGATGGGGGTGGAGACGCTCCTTCAGGTCTACTGGGCCTTTGAGGCCGTTTAGGGCTTTCAAGGTCAGCACCAACACTTTGAATTGTGCTCAGGAAAAAGTACCAGTTCCCTGATTCCACAACTCTGTGCCTAAAAGCATCCTCACTTTCCCACTCAGCCTGGACAAATATGGCAAACTGCACACCCCCGAGCCCAGAAATGTGAACAAGGGCAGGAGACTTGCAAAAGAAACTAGCGTGGCAAGGGATTCCTTAGCTGAGATTCCTGCTTTGCAGGGGGTCAGACTAGATGACCCCTGGTCTCCCTTCCAACTCTACAATTCAACTCTGCACCTGAGAGCAGAGAGAGGCACTTGCCTTATGACCACATCTGCCTGCACTCCGTAGAGTTTCTGCTCCACCGCTTTCTGGAAGGACATCAGAGTGTTTTCAGGTGCCATCTGGGAAGGAGAGAAAGATGAACAAACAATATCATTTATTCATCTAAGCAAGCTGCCAAACCGGACAGCGTACAAGAGATAGAGCAGTCAGTTAAAATGCCAACATTGACTATCCAAACATGTTTAAAATAGCATCGGGCACAGAAAGGGATCGGGCCGCCAAATGATAATCTCTAGAATACGGAGGAGATTAATTTGAGGAGATCAAAAGATGGGGCAGAGTCCGTCGGATGTTTTGCCGTTGGAAACAGATGGAGGCCACCAGAAAAAATATATATATTAATGGAACCCTCAAGAACATGGCACAAATATTTCTATAAAAGGGTGCTTTGCGGGAATGCTGTGGGTGCCCCCCACAGACGGACACTCTTTTGCGGAAGGAAACAGAGGTCTGCAAAATTAAAGTGGATTAAAGTGAGTCTCAAAGCGGCTAACATTCTCCTTTCCCTTCCTCCCCCACAACAAACACTCTGTGAGGTGAGTGAGGCTGAGAGACTTCAGAGAAGTGTGACTAGCCCAAGGTCACCCAGCAGCTGCATGTGGAGGAGCGGGGAATCGAACCCGGTTCACCAGATTACGAGTCCACTGCTCTTAACCACTACACCACGCTGGCTCCCAGCTCACTTTAACTAATTTTTCCACGTTGCATTTGTTGTCCGCTGCCTACTGACGACTGCGGTTGAGCAGTAGATAAATTGTTTAGATAAAAATAAGTAATTATTAGGTAGTATTATTACCATTATCTTTATTATTACCAGTTAATAAAATGGCAATCAATTGGTTGAAAAATGGCAACCGCTGTAGAATTCTGCAGCTGGTTTGTGGACTAGAAGCAGGAGGTCCGATCAGGTAAAATCCTATCCCGTCCCAGCTAGAGATTAATTTCCAGGCTCAATTTGAAGTGCTGGTCTAAATATATGAAGCGCGATGAGACTTGGGACGTCAATACCTTTGGAACTGCCTCTCTCTGCAGGAACCTGCCCAGACCCTGCACCCATCATCAGAGACCCATCTCTGTGTGTCCGCATTCATGGGGGGTGTGGAGAGTGACAACACAGGACAGGGTCTTCTGGGTGGTGGCTCCACGACTGTGGACTGCTCTCCACAGATAGATGAGCCTTGGCACCAACATTTAGGTGCCAAGGAAAGGCATTTCTGTTTTCCCTGGCATTTGGCAGCATAGGGTTACCAGACGTCCCGGTTTCCCAGGGACAGTCCCCGGATTTGCGAATTAGTCCCCGGACAAATTAATGTCCCCGGATTTCATCTAATGTCCCCGGGAAACGCAGCAGTGGCAGTCTCAGCAGCCTGGAGCATAGCTGTCAACTTACAGATTTGAAAATAAGGGACCAGCAGCCTCGAAAATAAGGGATCAGCAGCCAAAATAAGGGATTTTCTGGACACAGGTATGTTCAACTTCTGAGCCCCTCCGAGCCAAAGGCAAAAAGCCCAGCCAGCAGCCAAACGAAGCCTCAAGCGGTGGTTCCCACAGCGCAGCAACCCGGAAAAGGGGATGCAGCAAGGAAAACCACATTCACCTCTCCGCTGGGAAGCGCTGAGCAAAGGCGAGTCCCCAGGCAACGCGGCTGATTTGATCGGCACAAGGCATGCAAGCTTCACCCCCCCAGTCATTCTTAGACTCCTTATTGGGTGAGCAACGCAGCCAAGCAACACAGTTGGAGCCTCCCTGGCAGGCTGGCAGGGAGGGAGGGAGAGGAGCTGCTTCCTTTGAAACCCAGGAAATTTAAGGGACATCATCAATAAGGGATAGCAGCGGGACATGGCGCTGGGATGAGGGACTTTTCCGCCAAATAAGGGACGGTTGACAGCTATGGCCCGGAGGAGCTGGCTCTGGCTGGCTTCAGGAGCTGCTCGGAAGTCCCCATGTGATGGTGGTGCAGGGGTTCGAACATGCAGCTTCCGGGCTGCCTCCACCTTCCCTGAGCCCAGCAACTCAGCTGTGAAGGGAAGCTTCATGCTGGCTATCTGAGCAGCCTCCCAACTCCTACTTGCGTGCAAGCGGGGCGGGGATCTCTCAGCTGTGAAGGGACGCTTCACACTGCCTATCAGAGCTTGCGTGCAAGCAGGAGGGGGCAGGGATCTCTCAGTTGTTAGGCAAGAGGAAGCCTCCCTTCCCAGCTGTGGGATCCCCAGCCCCTCCTGCTTGCACGCAAGTAGGAATGGGATTGGGGCTGCTCCAATGGGAAGGGGGGCATCGCGCTGCCCAAGCTTCGCTGCCGCCGCTCTCAGCCCTCCTCGGAGGAAGGGAAAATGTGGCGGTTGAGGTCAAGGCAGCGGCAGACCCTCTGCCACTGCCATTGCTGCAGCATCAATGTCCCAAAAGTAGTATGTAAGTATGTATGTGTTTATTTATTTATTTATTTATTTAAAGTGTCCAGGCATTCATTGAAAAAAATCTGGTAGCCTTATCTTATCTGATAATACAGTGGTACCTCGGGTTAAGTACTTAATTCGTTCTGGAGGTCCGTTCATAACCTGAAACTGTTCTTAACCTGAAGCACCACTTGAGCTAATGGGGCCTCCCGCTGCCGCCACACCGCCAGAGCACGATTTCTGTTCTCATCCTGAAGCAAAGTTCTTAACCTGAGGTACTATTTCTGGGCTAGCGGAGTCTGTAACCTGAAACGTATGTAACCCGAGGTATCACTGTACTTCGTTGGACTGGTCATGTTGTGCGGATGCCTGATGATCGTCTTCCAAAGCAACTACTCTATTCCGAATTAAAAATGGAAAGCGTCATGCTGGTGGTCAACAAAAGAGGTTTCAAGACTCCCTCAAAAAAGGCAGTATAAACACCAACAATTGGGAAACACTGGCCCGCTCCAGTTCAAGAACAGCCTTTACCAAGGGTGTTGTGGACTTTGAAGACACTTGAACTCAGGACGCAAGGGAGAAATGTGCTAGGAGGAAGGCACGCTTGGCAAACCCTCACCATGATCAACTCCCGCCCGGAAACCTGTGTCCCCACTGTGGAAGGACGTGTGGATCCAGAATTAGCCTCCACAGTCACTTACGGACTCCCTGTTAGAACCATGTTTATGGAAAACATCTTACTCAGCTACGAGTCATCGCCAAAGAAGAAGAAGAAGAAATACCCTCAGATTGTATTGGCATTCACCTTTCAGGAGGGTGTAATAGCATTTGTCGGTTTGAGGCATTGTATTTAGTAGGAATAATAATAATAATAATAATAATAATAATAATAATAATAATAATAGTGAGCCTGCTAGTTATGACCCAAGGGAAAAATACATCTCTGGAACAATGTTTCCAACTTGCTTCCCCTCACGTTAAAAGATTCAAGAGTGACATTTAATATTGGACTTTTTTTATTTTGAAAAAATACAAAATCCGATCTAAAGGTCAAATTGGGGAAGAAGCTAAAATAGGAGCGACTTGCCTAAGCAGGAAATGAGCCTTTTAATCCACTGCAGAGGAAGAGGCTTCTACAAAAAAGATAAAACAAAGGATGAGAAAGGCTTTGAAACCTGGGGATTGTCCTTTCTGGTTTAAAGGAGCTCTTAAAAACCTTGATTCCGGAAGGAAGAGATTTGCAGTATTTAAAAGGAAGACCAAACCGTCTGTTAAATTATGGATCAGAGGGGCGGCAGAGACTTTCCTTCCAACCCGCTGAGAAGAAGCGCGGCTACGCTGAAGAAGAACTTATGAATTAACACCCATTTCAGTCCTGGAAACCGTAATTCCTCTAGACAAAAAGGCGAGGAAGCAGAGATGGGATGGGAATTATGCGCAGAGGTAGATAAAAGGATTTTTCCTTTTGCTCTCATAACAGACAGCTCAGTTGGTAGAGAACCCGAACTCAGGGCTGTGGGTTCGAGGGCCACGTTGGGCAAAAGATTCCTGCATTGCAGAGGGTTGGACTAGATGACCCGGGTCCCTTCCAATTATTATTATTATTATTATTATTATTATTGGAAGATTCAGGACAGACCAAAGGAAGTATTATTTCCCTGCAAGTGCACCTGATCCACTTTTAATTGCACATCCTAAATTTGCTGTGATGGATGGAAGTGAGAGCTGGACCATAAAGAAGGCTGATCGCCAAATAATTGATGCTTTTGAATTCTGGTGCTGGAGGAGACTCTTGAGAGTCCCATGGACTGCAAGAAGATCAAACCTATCCATTCCTAAGGAAATCAGCCCTGAGTGCTCACTGGAAGGACAGATCCTGAAGCTGAGGCTCCAAGACTTTGGCCACCTCATGAGAAGAGAAGACACCCTGGAAAAGATCCTGATGTTGGGAAAGATGGAGGGCACAAGGAGAAGGGGACGACAGAGGACGAGATGGTTGGACAGTTTTCTCGAAGCTACCAGCATGAGTTTGACCAAACTGCGGGAGGCAGTTGGAAGACAGAAGTGCCTGGCGTGCTCTGGTCCAGGGGGTCACAAAGAGTCGGACACGACTAAACGACAACAAATTTGCTGTTACCTGTTTGATTCATATTAGTATTATTATTAGAAATTTATCAAAGCTGCAATCACTGCCTAGAAGCTGCCTCTCTTATCCTGGCTCTCAGCTTTTATTTTGCCTTTTCTCTGCAAAAGACATCTTGACCTAACGAATGAAGATTTTTGGATCCTAAAGGGGGCGATCCTATTACGCCAGATTCATGTCCCCTCGTTTACTTTTGAGCCTTTTTCATCTTACCTTCAAGGTGGAAGAAAAACATCTCTCTCCAGCACACACACCCTCTATTCTGAGGAATGAGACATCTTTAGATTTTTAATTAGGCCGTCGACTCCTTCCTGGCACAGCAACAGCTGCCAAAACAAATTCCTCTTTGTGGAACATATGTTCATTCTGAGCCAAAGATCAACAAGTATTAGTGTGCGAATTAGCTGCTCTTAACAGAGAGCCTTGGGCAGAGGGCATTAAGACGACGACGAGGTTCAAAAGTAAACACACTTGGCTAGGAGGAAAGATTCCAGAAGCTGGACCAGACATTTTTTAAAAAAGGTTTATTTTTTGTAAGGCTAGGAGGTGATATGTGTTTGAGAGAGGCTCTTCTATCACTATGTTCCAGCTGTCTAAGAGAGCACAGGCAAACACATTTTGCCTTCCCTTACTGAACCACTTGACTGATGCTGGCAGGAGAGGCACCAACGCATATGAGCAACTCTCCTCCCGCTCCTGCAACTGGCATTCGGAAGCATCTCCTACGAAGGAGCGTCTCCACTCCCATTGTTCAGCTGAGGTCCAAAACTCCAGAATGCCCTCGGCGCTGGACCTCAGTGTCCGGGTAAAACGATGGGGGTGGAGACTACCGGCAATTTACCGTATTTTTCGCCCCATAGGACACTCCGGCCCATAGGATGCACCTAGTTTTGGGGGGAAAATAAAGGGGGGAATTCCTTTATTTCCCCCCCCAAAGCAGGTCGGGGAAACCGAACCAGGTCGAGGAACAGCGGGATGGCAGCGCTGCGCCTCCCTGCTGTCCCCCGAGCTTGTGGGGCTGGCCGATGTCTGCCCGGCGCGAGGGCCGCTCTGCTTCAGGGCACCCCGCCCGCCGGGCGGCAGGCTGCTATCCGCAGAGTGGGGGGCCCTGCGGGGAACTCCTGCAGGGCTCCCCACGCTGCGGATGTATGCCCGGCGCGAGGGGCGCTCTGCTTCAGGGTGCCCCGCCCGCCGGGCGGCAGGCTGCTATCCACAGCGTGGGGCTGCCTAGGCTGCGGATGTGTTCCCGAAGCGCCGGGCGCTCTGCTTTCAGGGCGCCCGACGCTCCGGGAAGCAGGCTGCTATCCGCAGCCTAGACATCCCTGCGGGAACTCCCGCAGGGCTGCCTAGGCTGCGGATGTCTTCCTGAAGCCTGGAGAGCGAGAGGGGTCGGTGCACACCGACCCCTCTCGCTCTCCAAGCTTCAGCGAAAGCCTGCATTCGCCCCATAGGACGCACTCAGATTTCCCCTTCATTTTTGGAGGGGGAAAAGTACGTCCTATAGGGCGAAAAATCTGGTTGTGTTTTTTTTTTAAAAAAATAGATGACGGGGGGGGGAGAGTCATAAGAAGGGGATCCTACCATTGGCGCTCCCCGGTGTCCAATAATGGCAGGCTTGGGCCCAAGGTCCTTCTTCTCCATGATGCAAGGGGAATAGACCGTGAGAGGGATGAGGTACAGGGCCAGGACCACCGCAAAGTAGGCTCCGAACGTCAGCAACTGGGAGGCTGCAGGAAGAGGCAAACAGATGAGAGACAGAGAGAGAGAGAGAGAGAGAGAGGGATGGTGAATAGGGATCCAGGAAAAGGAGGGAGGAGAGGCTGTTCCCAAGACATTCAGGAAGTCCACAGAGCAGCCTTCCCCATTCTGGTGCCCTCCAGCTATTTTGGAATACTACAGTGGTTCTTTGGTTCTCAAACTTAATCCGTTCTGGAAGTCCGTTCCGAAAACAAGGCACGCTTTCCCATAGAGAGTAATGCAAAACGGATTAATCCGTTCCAGACTTTAAAGAACAACCCCTAAAACAGCAATTGAACCTGGATTTCACTATCTAACGAGACTGTTGACCCATAAAATGAAAGCAATAAACAATGTACTGCTGTCACACAATCAATCAATCAGGAGCTGAACTGGGTTCCACACAGTCACAAAAACAATAAAAAGAGCCACAAAAATGCAAAATAAATAGCAAAAACAGACAGACCTCAGTGCAACACTTAAAACGGAAGGGTGGCACTCAAAACGGAAGCATAACACTCAAAAAGGAGCACGTTCGGATTCCGAAAAAAGTTCACAAACCGGAACACTTACTTCCAGGTTTGCAGTGTTTGGGTTCCAAGTTGCTTGAGTGCCAAGGCGTTTGAGAACCAAGTTGCCACTGTACAACCAACACAGTCCAAAACGTCTGTTGCGTGTCTGTACCCTGAGGCTGTACCTATGCAGAACAAACACTTTTCCAGCTCCACAAGAACCAGAAACTCTTCGCCGACTCTTCCACTCACTTGGCTTATTTTTCTTAGTTGCTATTTTGCTAATGCTGTTAATATTGTCTTATAGATTGTAAATGCCGTATTGATCTGTTCATCATATAGCATGAATTTTGCTGTGGCTGCGATGTTTAGCGTATTAATAACGTTCTACAAACTGTAGTGGTTTTATTGATTGTTAATTATTTTATACGACTTATGCTGCATGGCATAGAATCACAGATTTGTAGAGATGGAAGGGACCATGAGGGTCATTTAATCCAACTTCTGGGAATCTTTAGCCCACCGTGGGTCTCGAACGCATCACCCTGAGGTCAAGAGTCTTCTTGTTGTTGTTGTTGTTTAGTTGTTTAGTCGTGTCCGACTCTTCGTGACCCCATGGACCAGAGCACGCCAGGCACTTCTGTCTTCCACTGCCTCCTGCAGTTTGGTCAAACTCATGCTGGTAGCTTTGAGAACACTGTCCAACCATCTCGTCCTCTGTCGTCCCCTTCTCCTTGTGCCCTCCATCTTTCCCAGCATCAGTGTCTTTTCCAAGGAGTCTTCTCTTCTCGTGAGGTGGCCACAGTATTGGAGCCTCAGCTTCAGGATCTGTCCTTCCAGAGAGCACTCAGGGCTGATTTCCTTCAGAATGGATCGGTTGGATCTTCTTGCAGTCCATGGGACTCTCCAGGGTCTCCTCCCGCACCATAATTCAAAAGCATCCATTCTTTGGCGATCAGCCTTCTTTATGGTCCAGCTCTCACTTCCATACATCACTACTGGGAAAACTATAGCTTTAACTATACGGGCCTTTGTTGGCAAGGTGATGTCTCTGCTTTTTAAGATGCTGTCTAGGTTTGTCATTGCTTTTCTCCCAAGAAGCAGGCATCTTTTAATTTCGTGGCTGCTGTCACCATCTGCAGTGATCATGGAGCCCAAGAAAGTAAAATCTCTCACTGCCTCCATTTCTTCCCCTTCTATTTGCCAGGAGGTGATGGGACCAGTGGCCATGATCTTCGTTTTTTTGATGTTGAGCTATGCTCTACTAACTGAGCTATCTGTTCTGGGATATCTGATGTTCTGTTCTCTTAGTGTTATTTACTGTTTGTACGCTACTTTGAGATGCATTTGAATGAAAAGCAGCATAGGAATAGAATCAATCAAATCACTCTCTCTCTCATTCTCTCAGAATAGTATCATCCACGCAGCCTATTTAGGGAATTGACTTGTTGAAAATCATTAATTCCTTCTCCAAGGTTCAGCCTCCCTCCTCGCCAAGACCTTTAGAAGTCAGCTCTCTGAGTGCAGGGCTTTTTTTCTGGGGGGTGGGACGCAGGGGTACGCATACCCCTAAACATTTTGTGAATCTTTGTACTTTTGTCCATTTACTGTATTAGGTAAAGAGACCCCTGACCGTTAAGTCCAGTCGTGGCCGACTCTGGGGTTGCGGTGCTTATCTCGCTTTATTGGCCGTGGGAGCTGGCGTACAGCTTCTGGGTCATGTGGCCAGCATGACTAAGCCGCTTCTGGTGAACCAGAGCAGCGCACGGAAACGCCATTTACCTTCCCGCTGGAGTGGTACCTATTTATCTACTTGCACTTTGACATGCTTTTGAACTGCTAGGTTGGCAGGAGCAGGGACCGAGCAACAGGAGCTCACCCTGTCGCGGGGATTTGAATCGCCAACCTTCTGATCGGCAAGTCCTAGGCTCTGTGGTTTAACCCACAGCGCCACCCGCATCCCTCCACTGTATTTATTTTCCCCAATTTGAACTATAAAATGGTGGTTTTCTTTAGTCAAAATGAGAGCACCCCTAAACATATTTTTTTGGGGGGAGCACTGTCTGAGTGGAAGGCAGACAATTCTCATCCCTAAACACACAGGTAAATCCAGGTGTACAGGTGTGCTAGGGAGCCATGCCATGCAAAGACCTGCTGAGCGGTATTTTGAAGGACCATTCCGGTCTGTGTTTGTCTTACAAAAGCACTGAATTTAGCTTCACAACAATGGAGGGAAAGCTATGATAAAATAAACAAGAAGGTCATGTTTGAACTAAGCCATAAAACTTGGCTTATGCAACGTGCCAATGCACACAGTATGGGTACTCCCACTTTGCTCTAATCTCTGTGTGAGCAGGTCATGTCATGTCCCGACCTGGGATTGCACTTTGCTTTCTCCTATCAAACCACAATTGCTAGCCAGCTGGGTGCAAGCTGCAGGCTCCTAGACTTTCCTTCCCTCCACAAATTCTCCCATTCTGTCTCAGCGCTAACCACGGTGTAGCCACTTCTGCAATAAGGAGCACTATGAACTGTGGTTAGCTTTAACCAGGATCCGCCAACCAGGGTTCAAGCCCCAAGTTAAGCCCCACCCCATCCCATCTTAATGCTAACCAGGGTGAAGTTCATGTCTGCAGGAAGGAGAACAGTAAACCATGGTTAGCTTTAACAAGGATTCAACAACCAGGGTTCAAGCCCCAAGTTAAGCCCCACCCCATCCCTCAATGCTAACCAGGGTGAAGTTCATGCCTGCAGGAAGGAGAATAGTAAACCATGGTTAGCTTTAACCAGGGTTCACCAACCAGGGTTCAACCCCTGGGTACAGCCCCCTCCACTCAGCACACAGCACTGACACACAAATCTTGCCCTCAGTGACGAGAAAGAAACAAGCAACTACTCACTGACTCTTTCGGCTCTTGCAAACTGCCCAGACACCAACCAAGACAGGGCGGTGACAGCCGCAAGGGCTCCTATGTGCAGAAAAGGCGCTGTTGCCTAGGAAAAAGAGAGCAGGGAACGGTGACGTGCGCAATGATTCCTACATGACTTTTCCAACTGCTTTCATTGGCTATATGAAAATGGGGTACCCTGAATGGGGTAACTGTGCCCCTGAAGGACCAGGTGTGCAGCCTGGGAGTCATTTTGGACTCACAGCTGTCCATGGAGGCGCAGGGCAGTTCTGTGTCCAGGGCGGCTGTCTACCAGCTCCATCTGGTACGCAGGATGAGACCCTTCCTGCCCGCAGACTGTCTCGCCAGAGTGGTGCATGCTCTGGTTATCTCCCGCTTGGACTGCTGCAATGCGCTCTACGTGGGGCTACCTTTGTAGGTGACTCAGAAACTGCAATTAATCCAGAATGCGGCAGCTAGACTGGTGACTAGGAGCGGCCGCCGAGACCACATAACACCGGTCCTGAAAGACCTACATGGGCTCCCAGTACATTTCCGAGCACAATTCAAAGTGTTGGTGCTGACCTTGAAAGCCCTAAATGGCCTCAGTCCTGTATACCTGAAGGAGCGTCTCCACCCCCATCGTCCAGCCCAGACACTGAGGTCCAGCTCCGAGGGCCTTCTGGTGGTTCCCTCATGGCAAGAAGTGAGGTTCGTGGTGCCCGCCCTGTGGAATGCCCTCCCATCGGATGTCAAGGAAATAAGCAGCTATCTTATTTTTGAAAGACATCTGAAGGCAGCCCTGTTTAGGGAAGTTTTTAATATTTAATGCTGTATTGTTTTTAACACTCGATTGGGAGCCGCCCAGAGTGGCTGGGGAAACTCAGCCAGATGGGCGTGGTATTATTATTATTATTATTATTATTATTATTATTATTATTAAAGAATTCTGGGAACTGAGGAGGCCTTCCTTCAAGAATCTGAAGCAGAAGGTGCAGGAGAACCGGCTTCCACAAAATGAAAAGAGTTGAAAAACGACAAGGAAGCAGATTTCAATAGAAACTTCCTAACAGGTAACTAGGGACCAGCCTGCCGCAGGAGGCGGTTGGCTATCAATCAGTGGGGAAAATTCAGCAGATGCTTGGAGGCTACTTGCCCAGGCTGCTGCAACTGAAACCTTAAATGATCAGGGAGCTGGCCTCCAAAGTCCCTTCTAACTTTGATTCGACGTCTCTGCAGGATCTGTTGCTCTGAGTCTGCCTTCGTCCAATCAGGCTGGGGTTGGTCTAGATGACCCAATGGGTTCCCTTCCAACTCTACAATTCTGTGAGGCCATTTCACAGCTCAAGGACACGTCTCTGGCCAGGCCAACGCACTGGAGCACATAGTGGCACCAACGAAGGCCGTGGCCCAGGAAAGTCCGAAGAAGTGCCGGATTTACGTACACTGGATGCTCTGGTTGCAAACATGATCCGTGCGGGATGCACGTTCACAACCCGCAACGTTCGCAACCCGCCGTGGCGCGTCTGCACGCGCGCGGGTTGCAATTTGGCACTTCTGCGCATACGCGATTTAGTGCTTCTGCGCATGCGCAACCCCCGAAACCCAGATGTAACCCATTCCTGTACTTCCAGGTTTCGGCAGTGCGCAACCCCAAAAAAACACAACCTGAAGGGTCTGTAACCCGAGGTATGACTGTATAAGCTAAACAAGCCATAGATCAGGGCCCTACTCTCTTGTGGCCCCCAAAAAATTAAAGGGAAAAACAAACTGGAGGTACATTTCCAAAATATAAAATAAAAAATAAATAAAATAAAACCTACATGCAGCAACAGTGTTTTGCTCCTGTGATGTAAGTCATGGGCCCCGCCTGCTCCCTAAAACATCACTGGTTTGCTCCTTTCTATATACAGGGTGCCTAAATTCTGCTATTTATAATTATTAGTAGTTTGCATCCTATATTTACACCTATTATTATTTCATGTTATAGCAAGTTTCTAGAGACTAGATTATGAGTCTTTGTAAATTGTGTTTCTAAAGGAACTTTTGTTATTGCCAAATGCCAATGTCTTTGCATTATTAAAGGTAAAGGTAAAGGTACCCCTGCCCGTACAGGCCAGTCTTGACAGACTCTAGGGTTGTGCGCCCATCTCACTTAAGAGGCCGGGGGCCAGTGCTGTCCGGAGACACTTCCGGGTCACGTGGCCAGCGTGACAAAGCTGCATCTGGCGAGCCAGCGCAGCACACGGAAACGCCGTTTACCTTCCCGCTAGTAAGCGGTCCCTATTTATCTACTTGCACCCGGGAGTGCTTTCGAACTGCTAGGTTGGCAGGCGCTGGGACTGAGCAACGGGAGCGCACCCCGCCACGGGGATTCGAACCGCCGACCTTTCGATCGGCAAGCCCTAGGCAATGAGGTTTTTACCCACAGCGCCACCCGCGTCCCTTTTGCATTATTAAGTTTGTTATAAATAAAAAGTCATTTTAAGGTAGAGCTTAATAATTATTTCACTATTAATACACTTCTTCTTAATTGTATTTCACTATTAATATACTTCTTCTTAATTGTATTTCAGTTCAACAATTACTCTGATAAAATATGTATTTTGTTATGTGCAAATGGCTTTAGATACCTATTAGGCCCACAAATTACCATATAGCATATATTCAACACAAAAAACAGCGACCATTTGTTGTTGACAAAGGACGGCTGGACATATAAAGGGCCCTGTTACCTTCAGCAGTTTAGGGCCTCATCAAACCTAAATCCGGCCCTGATCCGGAGGGCTATTTAGAGAAGGCGGAAGAACTATGGTTGGCTCCTGCCTTCTGACATGACACTTACCTGCAAGGATATGGCAACCATGCTCCACTCATCATCCCATAGCTGGGCTATAGAGCACATGGTGACAACGGTCGTTATCAAGGTGGTTATCAACCCAATCTGCAAGGCAAGAAAAGGCCAGAGATTTCATTGTATTTCTTTCCCTCTGGCGCTGAAAGGAAGCTCTAATCAAAGCTCAGGCACTCTTTGCATCTGAGAAAGGAGTCGAGCCAGCGTGGAAGGCCAGCCCGCCCTCTACTTCACAAACACCTGCTTTTGACAATCAAACCGTAGCTTTAAACTGAGGGGTTGGTCTGGATGACCCTCAGGTCCCTTCCAGCTCTGCAAATATTATGGTTTTAACTAAGCGAGCAGAGACACAATCCTGTTTCAAGAGCCAGGGATAAATTTGAAGCAGAAAGCGCTCCATTTCGCTGGGTTTTTCTTCGTCGCAGGCAGAGGAGATACAGGCTGCTGGGATTGTCTCTCTCGCTCTCTTCTCTTTTCTTAAAAAAGGGATTTAGATTAATCCCCAGAACTGACCGATGTGGAGGGTCTCAAAAGGAGCTTGAATGGCAAAGCACTAATAACACATTTCACTGTGACGGGCGTAACGTAATGAGATTCACTTCGCCGTAGATTGCAATCGCTGGAAGGGCGCAGCGCAGTGAACGTACTGGAGAATCTCTCTCTTGCGGCCTCCCCCCCCCCCGCCCAAATCACTCATAAGACTAAAAGGCAGCAATAGCCAAGCTATTCCTTTATCTCATCTACCGCTGCGACCCAGGTTCCTATTGTGAAGCCAATGCGGTTTCATTTGGAG